>LAPY01002596.1:3253-15758 GCA_000970635.1 Eragrostis tef
CAGGTTTCTCCTGCAGGATGTACATCGATGCCGTCGCTCTCGGATATGAGCACCCTTGTTCACTACGTCACATCGTAGTGTGATTATGGATGATGATATGATGTTATTGTATTACTATTATTGCTTCACTTACTATTGTATTTTATTTTATTATATTATTGTTGATGATTGTTTTACTTATCTTTTCTAGCTTTTAGCTGCAGACCTGATACTTGGTTAAATACAAATTTTGAGCAAAAATTTGAAAGTAAAGACTCAGTAATTAGTGCTAATTTTTGCAAATTGAGTCAGCTCGCCTCTTGTAGCTTTTGCATACTAGGAGTCGGCTGTAGTTGGCCATGTTGACGGGTAAGTCTTGCTGAGTATCGCTGATGTTTGGTGGAGTTTCTCAGCAGGTCCACATCGTGGGCTTCGATGTGCGGCCATGTATCGTCGAGAGTTGTAGTTGTTCATGTATCTTACGACTTCTGTTTCGTACTCGCGTGTTTTAAATCATTTGGATCTATTGTAATAACTCAAATATTAAAAATTTGTGCTGTTTATGTGTTGTACTGTTATGTCTGTTCATCAGCACTTCCGACTCGATGCTGCGAATAGCGGAAAAGATACATAGGCCTCTCCTTGCCCTACCGTCCCCGCCCCTCTTTCACCTACCTTCCTCACCTTCCCTGATTTGAGCTCAATCATGAAAGCATCAACATGTGCGCTCAAGAAGATGATGTCTGTGCCCTCGGCGAAGCCAATCAAACAAGTTGAGATCAAGGGGTCGAGAACTGGTAGTAGCTTCTTGAGGTCGACGACCCTGGGTTCCACACATCTCCCTCGAGAACCAGACTGAAAGGAGCACAATTCAAGGCTGTAGCCATCCAAGCCAACAAATCCAAGCCCACCATTCTCGGTTGTCATGAGAATGCTCTTCCTCTCCTTGTACACACGCGGCAGTGGGTGTACCTCCAGGCCCCGCATGGCCAAATCATACTTGAGGATGTAATATCCTAACACAAGGGAGAAACAGAGTGTGTCTCCCACAAGAACACTGGGCCTCATGTCAATGAAGGCATGATGTTGAAGAGAGGTCGGTGCACTCCAAGTGCTAGTCTCCGATGAGTACACACTCGCCCATATGAACCCGTGGACGTAGTCCGTGCTCACGAAGACCACAAGGAAGGGGCCACCATGGCAGTTGAGGTGCTCGCAGCCATCGGCGGCACATAGCAGCGCTGCTGTGAAGTTCACCCATGCTCTAGGGTGAAGGGGCGCCTCCAGGTGCCGCTCATCACCGGTGACGGGGTCCCACACGACGAGGTTCGTTTTTCTGTAGGAATGGAGCAGCACCCGGCCGTGGCGGCAATCGAGGGCCACCCAGGAACCGTCGCGGTAGAACTTGGGCCCGGGCCGGGAGAAGGGGACGGCGGTGAAGCTGGGGACGAATATGGCGTCGTTTTTGGTGACGGAGATGTTGCTGATGAAGCCGAGCAGCGGCAGCGCTCGGTGGAATGCTCGGTAGCGGCGGGGGAAGCCGGGATCGGAGAGGATGCGGTACCAGGGCTTGCAGACGAGGGCGGCCCGGACGAGGCACGCGGGGTCGTCCGGAGGGAGGCGGAGGAGGATCTGAGCGACGGCGTCGTCGATCAGCTCCGGCGGTGCGCGCGGCGGCGCCGTGGCCATGGTCGTGAGGCTAAGGTTTGGTTGGGGATTGGGGGAAGAGGAGGAAGGGGAATCAGTGGAGTGAAGCAGGGGAGAGAGAAAAGAGTGGGGTCGAGTACTCGGTGGAGGCTGACTGCAGGTTGGTTTGGTTCGACCACCACGGTCGGGTTCGGCTGGACCGGAGAAATTTTAATGCGTTCATGATTTTTGGTCCAAAATTGGATGTTTAATTTGATCATCTCAAAGTTTTTATACTAATTGAATCGATACCTGATTGTTATCCCTCAACTTAATAAATATTAACCTGGCGACTACTAATAAAAGCATAAACAAGTTACCGATCTAGTGGTTGTACGTGCTAGCAAAGCCTCGAGAACAAACTACACAAGAGGATAGGCTGAATGTACACGAGACACCTTTACTAGTACAACTTGCAGCATTCAAAGCTTAAACAGCTTTCTATTGCCTGCAAGATGAGATTATGCGTGGGTTTGCAAATTTTGCCAGGTAGCAGATTTCGGCCCATTAGACCAGTGGCGAAGCCAGGGCGGCAAGCAAAGAGGAGACACCCTTCTTCTTCCTCCAGGCCCCCCCCCCCCCCCCCCCCCCCCCCCCCCCCCCCCCCCCCCCCCCCCCCCCCCCCCCCCCCCCCCCCCCCCCCCCCCCCCCCCCCCCCCCCCCCCCCCCCCCCCCCCCCCCCCCCCCCCCCCCCCCCCCCCCCCCCCCCCCCCCCCCCCCCCCCCCCCCCCCCCCCCCCCCCCCCCCCCCCCCCCCCCCCCCCCCCCCCCCCCCCCCCCCCCCCCCCCCCCCCCCCCCCCCCCCCCCCCCCCCCCCCCCCCCCCCCCCCCGCGCGCTCTGGATCCGCCCTTGCATTAGACTATCATGTCCTCTCGGCGTACATGCAATTTGATGATAGCATAAGTATTAAAGTAACATTAAGTTGTTTTATGTCTTAACAAATTGTAGTTTTCTTTCAGAAGCACAAATATCATTATCTTCTTCATGCAAATTAGATAAACTTCACTTATATTATCACCAATTGTATACCACACTCAGTATACCCATTATCGGCTTGAAGTACTGTTTGTGCTAACCATAGAAATGGAAACTGATGTTGAACTAATAATTTATTATTCATATTCATTACTTAAATTTCATTTGGGACATGGAAAGCAAGAAAATAAGCACAAAATTAAACTGTATGATAATTCATGATATTTCAATAGTATGGTTTGAAATTTACTGAACTTAACACATTTTCTTTTAACTGTCTATGCATTTTTCTTTTGTAGGCTCTGACCTGCGATAAGAGAAGAAAATTCTTGAATACCAAATGAACATAGACAAAAACTTACGAAAACTGAAGTCACCAACGTAATACAAGGAAGAAGGAACAATATGCCTGAAATATAGGCACCCACAAGTAAAGCCATCCCAGACCTGACCCAAAAACAAGTTGTGTATTCAGAATCCATGTCAGGTGCGTCTTCCTTCCAACAACCCCAAGATAAGTTATGGTAAACCTAGTTCAAGTACTATTGGTTGTGCTGCAGAAAACATTAAAATCAAATCTATTGCGGCATGAAGTTCATGTGATGAATCTCGTTGAAGTAGCATCGTTTTATGATCAGTTTCAAGGTGAACTAAAATATCCAATCGGGCTACCAAACATATTGAGTTCTAAGTGTCCTCTTGAAAAAGCTTAAACAAGTATCGGGCAATTTGAGTCAGGCCAAGGTTATGCCTGAAAAAATCTTCATTTACTTTTCCATGCAACTGTATTAAGAGGAAATACACATAAATAAGCATATATCAGATGAAATGGTAAACACAGACAAATAAATTACAAAGCATAATAAGATATCTACAATGGAAAGAGAACAATTATTGTAGGCTCAACCTGATGGACATGTAAATTTGCTGGGCATTATCCTATTTTTATTGGTTTGCAAAATAAAGGATAAATTGTTGGATCTTAGAAATGACATCAAACTCAACCAGAGAATTTGTTATTCAGATAAAAGGGGATATTTGAAGTGTGCTTGCCAAACATGAACTGAATTTCAGATGAAAGTAAAGCTGTACTAGTCCTTGGCCACAATCATGACAAGATCAGTGAGAAGACATGTACTAGTTGATATGATATCTACCTGTTTCTTACCTAAACAGCAGTTTAAAACAGGATATAGTATACTCCGTCGGTCCTTAATAATCCACTGTCCTTTGGAGCATCTTAAAGTCAGTGCAATTTACACTAATATATAATGCCTTTTTATTTCTCTTGATACCACTATAGCTACTTTCCTAAAAGCACATACGAAAGCATACACATCAAATCTGAAATCTGGCACGTCGCTTAATAGCTCTAGTTAATCATTAATCTCCACCAGCTTGAACCCAGTAAGAATATTTGGCTCTGGTTTCTGGTCTTGAATATTCTTGGGAAGATTAGCCCCATCCAAAACCAACCAGCGCGGCATAGCAGCCGCTTCCTCTTCTTGCTTCTGAGCAAGATCTTTTACATCGCCCAACCGAATACGAGAACTATTATTCTGAGCACCAGCTGGGGAATTTACAGAATCCTCCTGCGTGACAACGCTCATGTAAGGCGCGGGCACGATGGTGTAGCAGAAGTCCCCTCTCTCACCGATCTTCCTCACCTGCCCTGAACTTAGCCCAACCATGAACATGCCGACATCTGTGCTCATGACGATGGTATCTGTCCGATCTTGCAATTCGAAGGTGAAAGGTGAGAACGACAGGGCATGGGAAGGGAGCAGAGCCTTCAGATCGATGACCCTCCGTTGCACCCAGTCGTGATAGGCTGGTATCCACGACCACACGTAGAGTTGGTCGCCCTCCAAAACGGCGACACGCCGCGTAGAGACGAGACCGAAGAACTCCTGGCCATAGCTGAGAAAGGTGAGCCAGGGACGTGGCCGGTGCAGCGCGCGGTAGCGGCGGAGGAAGGCGGGGTCGGAGAGGACGCGGCGCCATGACTTGCAGGCAAGGGAGGCGCAGACGATGTCCTCGGCCGAGTCCGGCGAGATGCGGAGGAAGATCTCGTGGACCACGTCGTCCATCAGCTCCGGCGGCGATCGGGCGCTTTGCGGCGGCGTCGCCATGACGCTGATGCAGCGTTTGGTTGGAGATCTGGAGGTTGGCTGCGGACGTACGGTACTCTCGTTTGGTCCAAGGAGTCAGCCTAGGATTCGGTTCTGCATCCGGTTCAGGGCTCTTTTTAGCACAACCAATTTCGTAGGAATCTAATTAGATTTCCACTCGCGTAACAGATGTCAGCCTTCATTTAGACATCTAGAATTTACTTAGCTATCTGTTCAAACTGTAAGGCTAAAACCAATTCCCGCCCAAACCTTCAGCTCGCCCAGATCATGTCAAGTAGAGTGTATAAACTGATCAAATTAAGTATTTGTGTAATCACTAGGAAACATGAAACATAGCTCAACGTGTCTCAACAAGAAGCAGACTAGCAGTCAGTGAATGATATACATTACTATTTTCTTAGCTAGAATCCGACAGAACGCAGAGGACCTCAAAGCATCAGATCCACAATATGCCAACACCGAGGACACAAGTTGACAGGTCTGGGAGAAAAAAAAGAAGAAGAAATGAATCAGAGGTGTGTATCAACAAATATTAAGTAGGCAAGGAAAAAGACAGTAAATCATCATTCACTAACCAACCACTACAAAAATTTTAGCTCTTAATTACATGACACATGCACACAGCTGCAACAGAGATCGAGCGAAGCAACGCTGCTACTCTGACAGCATAATTGTTCAGTGCCATAGATCCAGTAAGCAACAAGCACCGTCAATCTTGCACTCCTTGATTGAGTATGAGAGCTACTTAAGTACATGTTCTTTCGCTTCGAGCAAAGGTAAAGCCTGTCAGATGTTTCCACCAAAACAATAATCCATTGCAGCGACTGTTCTACTCCCTGCAACCATAACCATTTACAATCATGGCTGCTCCCAAAATGGGCCAGACCTGCAAAACGCCAATTATGTTCTTATTGTCCATTATTATTAACCAGAATAGCTAAAAGCATCAACCTGGAACCCGAAAAGAGATCATGGCCAGAAGTTACAATTATTTGATACTCCTAGCAATACTTTCCATTCTTTTACGAAAAAGAAGGCGGCAAGCCACTCTGAAAAACGAATAAAGGGAAAGGACATACGGCCAAAAAAAAACTATTATAAGCTAGCTAGTGTTTTATCAGTGTGATTCAAAAGGTTACCAGAAACAGAAAATTACACAGTATGCTACGCTGAAATGTGGTTACCAGAGCCACAATCACAAACTACCAAACAAGAAAGAGCCACTAATGCCAACTATGCCTCACTCTATTCCTAATTAATTGTATAAAGAAAGCTAAACATTTCAAAGTTAGCACACTCCACAGCATGCCAATACACTAAACTCAGGCAGACAGATTTGTAAAAGATCATACATTCCAGGTAATGAAAGAGATTGTGTGTTAATATATATTAAGCAGGTGAAACAATAATGGTGCAATAGAAAGAGAGAAGCGCTACAGTACAATACTACTAATGTAGGAGGAGGGACCAACGCTCAAGACTAATAGAAGTTTCCAATAAAAGACCAAAACATTTACTTTTCATGGCTATGCGACTATGCCCAACAAGCGTCAGGCTCTGCAAGATTTCAACTATTTTCTTATTGTCCAACATAAAACACAAGAGTTCAAACAATCAGCTCTAAAATATATGATCCCAGCTCATCATATATTTTAATATATATATACCCTCATCAATGATGGCAATTCGCCTCTAACACAATGCGGGAAAGATTCCACTATGAACTGCTCATCGCGGAAGGGAAATAATATACAAGTCAAAAGAGTATTAGAAGTTAGCCAGTGAGTCAGTGACTTGTCATGATTTGAAAGGTTAATGAAAAGGGACCAGGATGACAAGTTACAATTGTTTGCAAAGGATAGAGCAGAATAATTTACTAAAATAACAACTGGAAACCACTGGATGAGTGTGATCATTGTTAATGAATCGAACTCGACTAGAATTTGGTATCCATAACTTAACACATTCCAATGAGTTAACTGAAATATTACTTAATAGTATGTCTATATATTCCCATCACAATCAAGCAAGAGCCTACTATAGGCTGGGACGGGAGATCAGCTGGAATACAGAAGTTCGTGAAGGGAAAGAAAACCAAACATACAATAAAATAAAATTCAGGCTTGGAAGTGAAGTGATGCTAACAGTCCAAAACTTGCCTACAACTAGGGTAAGAATGGATGTAGCCATGTCGGTGACATATATGTATAACGATAATATTTTCCCAATTACGAATGCAAATATCCCTAGTGACAGTAGCTCATCATTATTAATATGTCCAGGACCACTCCTGCAGTTTTATAAAAGAAACTAGCGCAGCAATAATAGGACAGCTTAACAGTACTGAGTTCCATTCTGCCCCGCATAAATTTTTGAACATTTCATCAGTTCACAATCTGAGCAACCTTGTGTATTGAAACTGAAAGTCTGCAAGTGAACTAAAAATATCCATGGTCTCGAGTTCCACGTGTGCAACTTGGTTCTAGCTAGGAATCACAATATCCTTGAGTTCGATGCTTTCCCTAAAAATTGATAAAAATAGAATGTGAGCAACATTTTCTAAGTTGGTTGTATCCATAGTGAATCTAAATCCAGGATAAGCTGAAATTTAAGGTTCAAGCTTTGCCTGAAATTTAAGTCATTATCACAAACTAATGAAACCATTCCAATTTGTCTCTCGCGTTTGCCTGAACTCATCATTCACATATGCCCCATAACTGCATGGCAGTGTCAATATTATGCCATAAGGATATTAGTGCTGAATCTGAAGCTAAAGTCCAATATTCATTCACAGACACTATTGACGTGATGTGTGATTGTCCAGCATAAAAATAGCACAAAAGTGAACCTGATAGATCTTGGGCCACAATGCCACATTCATGAAAAATGAGGCGGTGTTCTTTGGAGAACACTGTCGTGTTCATTGCAGTTTTATGGGGTGACTGTGACCATGGAGGTGTGCAACTGGAAGATCTGCAGCGATAGGACGTTGCTGAAAAGATCAGTGACACAGCTTGAACCATGCAGGCACATCGCTGCCGGCCTGCGCCATGTTTGATATGGGGGCCAGATTTCAGACGAGAGTCTACTGACGACATGACTAATCGGGCGTGTTTCCAAATGTTACAATGCATATCCGAGTAAATCTCCTAGGGAATTTTCTTTGGCCACCACAATGTATTAGGGCTTGCCACCATTAGTTGATACATCCAATGTTAGCTGTCTTAAGGATAATCAAATAAGTTCAGAACCAGAGGGAGTATATATATATCATTTGACACTTGTTAGCAGTGGCAAAACAAGTTGATACACCTAGCTCTTTGGCATCAATGATAAAAATTGTGCAATGTTATATATATGCTAAATGATCATTGTGTCCACCTATTTTTATTATTTAAACTGCCAAATAAACACGTCCATCCCCTCATGATGAGCAACTGTTTTCTTAATAAGAATGCCCAACTTAGAATTAAATCATTGACTAGGATGCCTATATTTTATTCGTACATAAAAAAACTCTCCAACTGAAATATGACCACTTCAATCATCAGCTTTGCGGGAAGCCAATAATTCATTGCACTAGCAGGACCATGTCCATGGATGGATCGCGTCTTATGGCGGTTAAGCCTGCCCTTAGCAAGATCTGAAAGGAATAATGAAGAAAGCTTACAACCATGCTATACTTATCTCAATGTTTGTGCATATTTGAGCTATATGCAGTGTTGGATGGAAATATGTATCTGCATGGTGCATGTCTATATTGGCCACAAAGTTGATATAAATGAGTAATAGGTCACTAAATTCCTGTATATCTAATCAGTTTCAAGAAACTTTTGGACGAACTGAATTGAACATGAGAAAGATATTTGGTGCGTCCGACAGCAAGCTTTCAGTTTCACATATTCCTTAATGATAACTTACATTGCAAATAAAACATTTTAGACATTGAAAAAATAAAATCATATTCCTGTAGTCAGTATGAATATTCATATATCACGGCTCAAAGGTATATAAATTGTGTTGTATTGTGTATGCTTCATTTCTGCGCATAAAGACAGGTGAGAGTACTTTGTGTAGGTATATATACCATTGCAACATTATAATCTTACGACCAGACTACTTTCGGATTTTGAAGGTTCTTTGGGTAGACAGACAACGTATATGGTTCAGATGATGATAACTGAAACTTACAGTATATAAATTATAACAGGAGAGGCAGAGACAACTACCTGGAATGTAGAAACTCATATAAGGTAAGATGTTGTAGTAGAACCCTCCTTTGCCTAACCTCCTCACCTGCCGTGACTTGAGGTCTAATGTGAATATTCCCACGTGAGGTGAGTATATGAAAACGATATGTGTGCCCTCAACCAAGCCGATGACTTCACACTTGGTTGATCGGCGGCAATTGGGGAGCAGCGGCGCCAGCTCCATCACCCACTGTTGCAGCCATCTGGCAGTGTTACCGTGAGTACCAACTTGCCACGACCAGGTGTATATGCTATCGTCCAGCACAGCGACGAATTCGAGCCCTCCATCCTCAGCCATCATTGGAATGGCGCCATACTTTCTTTCTGGCGTATCAATCACTGACAGGGTCCTTCTTCCCATGTCAAATTTGAGCATGTCGCTCCTCGAAAGGGAGAAGTAGAGCGTGTCTCCAATAAGAAGACTGGGTTTCATCATCTCAACGTTGGAACCGTTCTCAATGGTGGCTGAGGCCACGGCGCTCCACGTACCGGTCTCCGATGAGTAGATGCTTGCAAGACACTCTCCCCCACCAACAACATGGTTCCTCGTACCCACAAAGACCACAAGATATGGGCCACCATGGCAGTCGAGGTGGTCACAGCCATCCTTGGCGCATAGCACCGCCCCATTGCTGTAGCTGTGCGGGTGAGAAGGAAGGGGCAGGTGGTGCTGCTCATGGGTAATGGGGTCCCATACAATGAGCTCCAGTAGCTTGTAAATGTGGAGGATCAGCACACGGTGATGGCGACAGTCGAGGGCCCACCACGATCTTCCGGGCGCCAGCGCCGGCGGGGAGAAGGGGAAGGCAATGGAGGTGGAGACTGATCCAGGGGACCTCAAGCCTGGACCGTTGTGAATAAAGCCAAGCAAGTAGAGGTTTCGGTGGAACTTACGGTAGCCGCGGAGGAACCCGCCGTCGCAGAGGATGCGGAGCCGTGACTTGCAGACAAGAGCCGCGTGAACACGGCGTGCGGGCTCGTCCGGCGGAAGGCGGAGGAGAATCTCCTCGACGAGGTCCTCCATCAGCACGGGCGGCGAGCGACGCCGGCAAGGCGGCCGCGTCATCGATCTTCGACAACCGGCTGATCTTCTTCCTTCAGGTCCGTAGTGCACGGCAGCAGCAAGCTCTTTGGCTTTTTCCTGTGGTAGCGAGAGAGCACTCACACACGGCAATAGCAGCGCACAACAGCAGGGACCTCGCTAGGTGGATCTAGCTATGGTTCTGTGGCGGCGACGAAGCCCTAGCTCGGTTCCAACGCGAGGAACTACGGGAGAAAGCTAGGTAAGGAAAAAAATTACTTGTATTGTGTTGGGCCAGAACAAGCAGGCCCGCAGGCCCCAAAAACATTCCAACGTCTTTTCCTCCTCTCCGAAAAAGCTCAAACAGGCTTTTCCATCCCCTCAAAAAAAAAATGTCAGGCTTTTCCATCCAGCTTGGATTGGAAGGAAACAACAAACTCCTCTTTGCACATGCGTCAGGTTACATTGCATGTTTCTCTGTCCTGGTGCATTGGAGCAAACAATATGCACGCGGCATGCACGATGCTGCCATGCAAGCCGGAAAAGCAGGCAACGTTATTTTTTCATGGAAGACACGTTAGTTCTTCCCTTTTAGGTTCCTTGGTACTCTATATAATAACATGCCTGCGTGAGTGAGAGATCTTGAAGAGGAACCAATTGAAGTATATGGGACACTATCGTTCATCGACACCAATATTCATTATCTAAGAAAATCTACATCAATGAAACAACAATAATGTTTGAATCCACAAAAACAATCTTATCCTTTGACCTTCCAATATTTCAGCAGATGGACTTCAGGAACATCTGAATAGGACTGGTGATGTATTTGTGTCAAACTTTGGAGTACTATATATTGGGTTAATTAGACCAGTGTAAGCTAAATGTTTCCCTTACATCACAAAAAAAAAACTAAATGTTTTTTCTTTTTGCAGCTGTGTAAGCTGTCACTAAGACAAATTAATTGGATTTCCCCGAATTCACTACAAGAAAACAAAGCTTTAGTCACCAAGTTTTAGTGACCAAGGAATTTTTTTCTTTGTTGGTCACTAAAAGTTGATCAATTGTGACCAATCTTGAGATTATTGGTGAATAAATGGTTTTAGTGACCAACCTTATATATAGTGACCAAGGTTATGTTGGTTGCTATATAGTTTTAATGACCAACATTTATAATTGTTGGTCACTATATACATATAGTGACAAGTTTTTAGCCACCATAATGTGACCAAGCATGTTGGTGACAAAATAGCTATTGTGACCAACAATACACATATAGTGACCAACTAGCTTGGTGACTAATACTCATTTTTCTTGTAGTGATTCAGTGTGAATTTAGTATAAACCAACTATAAAAGTGCTTGTGGCTGACAAGCAACAAAACCATGACAGGGTGCATAGAAGTTACAACTGACCACAAACGAATCGACGAGAAGAATGATAATTGACCATGATGCCTCTCACATATCCTTCTGAGATCAAGGGCGAAGCAAACCCGGCCGGAAAAATTCAGGTATCTCATATAGCTACCCGGTCTAGCATCCGAAGCCCAAAATTTTGCGTCTCGGACCCGGTTTTCCTGCCCACCCCTAATCGACCATGCCCACATAAAGACATAGGTAGACACGCTTGCAAAAGGAAACAGGAGATCTTGAGAAAGGCAGCCTTACCATTATGCCGAGGACAACTGCAAGGAAATTAATTTGTTTGATCAAATTGCCAGGCTTTGTAAAAAAAACATGTAACAAACAAATTCCTTGCCAGGTTTTAGCATTGATCCACTGACTTCCAATGTTCCAGTACTGGCCCCAAAACCTGTAGTTGATCTATGGATTTGACTTTTTTGCTAGCTACATGCCTTTCAAGCTGAATGCCAAACCTATCCAGATACATCTCTATTCCTCATAAAGTGACACCATAAATGGAGGTCGACACGCTCCATGCACCAATCAAAATTACGCATATCCATTATGTCTGATAAACGTGGTCAGAGAAATTGAAAAAAATGACACCATCCATTTTGATTTTGTTACCTATTATTATAAAAATATGTATTATAAGTAAATACTCATAAAATTGTTGCTTGAACATGTAGCAGTTGCATAGTATATGCAATACTATCATTTCATTAAACCATCGTTCATAGCCGGAACGCAGAAGCTTGCGTATGGAACTATGGAATAGTATGACCCTTTGACACCCAACTTCCTCACATGTCCTAACTTGAGCTTGATTGCGAAGACACCAACATTTGTGCTCATGACAACAGTATCCATGCCCTCAGCAAAGCTAATCTTATGAAACCATATTGAAGTGGGTTGCGGCGTCAATAATCGGATAGACCTACGTTGCACCCATCCTTAAATGCCATCAGGACCAGCGTACCAGGACCACAGGGTTAGTATGCCGTCCTTCACACCGGCAAATCCCAGCCCGCCATCATCGGCTGCCACGGGGAATGC
>LAPY01002596.1:25811-37266 GCA_000970635.1 Eragrostis tef
CGTCTCATGCAGTGCCATGTAGGATTTTTGATGAAGTGGAAGAGAGTGAGGGATGAAAAAGAAAGAGACGGTTGTTTCGCGAGGCAACCACCTCAATCCCTAAAATTTAGGAATATGAGACGACTTATACACCATTGTACGACTTGTAGTTGCCATGCAACTCAAAAACATTCTTTTTCTCACCCATAAATTGAGGGAAGATGATATTTCTTCTAGACAACTAAAACAATCACTCATTGTATTTGTTGTCTAATAAGCAGTCTGAAAATTACGTGGCATATATGAGACGGTCTCATAGACAGCTCCATTGTACCTGCCCATAGTAGCTTGTAAATTTTATATACACGTCCGTTATTAAAACTCGAAATGTTTATTCAGACAGACACCTTGGATATATTATAAGTTGCACACAGTAGCAAATATAGATGATGTCTGTTCACAGGATGCTCAAGGAAAGCCGGTATTAGTGTGCCCGTAAAATTAGAATATTGCAATATTATGTAAACAAAGTTAATCTCACCTTTTCTTTATCCGTCCAAAGACCTTAGCATGTTTAAGCTGCAGTTAACGAATATTCATTCAGTTATTTGCAAGATGTTTTCCCCAACAAAGTTTGATTGCAAGAGTAAGAATATGTTTGAAGTCATGTATAATTATTTTTATAGATTCATTTTTTATGATATTTGTAAATCAATAAAGTTAATAATGGTACAAATCTTTTTTACTTAGGTTAAAATGCTTGCAACAACTGATGAATTGATTGAAGTGCTTATAATAACCTAATGACCTATTGTTCTCTTATCAAATTTCTGGCTCATATGTCCACATACTTAACAAAAATCTCACATATGTATGAACATTTGAGTATTGTATGGACATTGCTATAATTTCTGCGTTATTTATTTTTCAGATCTTGGTAAGGGATGATGTTCACCACCAAGAAGATGCAATGATCCATCAGATGGAGAGCTTTTCTATAAATGAGTAGTTCTTTTAGCACTCGGTTATAAATCATGCAGTTTAGTAAAAAGGAAAAGAGTTGGTCGTTGTAATCATTTTATTTGTGCCGTGTTCAATTCGTCACTTTTAAACAAGAAACATATTAATTTCATTGTATAGATTAAGATCTCTTTATTGTTATTTTTAATCATCATGGTCCCTGGTCTATGTATCACGTGCACCTTTGAACTTATTTGTGTTAAAATTTTCTTCTTATTCCTTCGAAACTCATTTGGTACTGGTATATGGAATCTTCTCACTATTTGAATTATGTGTCAACGATTTCTAGTCAAGATTTGTTTTTGACTTCAGTATTTTGGGAGTAGTACAACATAAAGTTTTTTTTAGCAAAATTACAAACAAATCCAGAGAAGATGTAGCCATGAGTGAAATATCAGTATAACAACAGAATCATCCTTCGAGCTTGCATATTTTTTTCTTTTTCAGTCATTGTGAATTTTGCATAGTTGGCAGTTTTGGCACTCCCTTGTGTATTTCCTTGCAGTGATCTTCCTTACACGTCCCTTTTTGTTTTTGGTTCCTTTCTTTTTAGGGAAAGATTTCTGTTCGTTTCTCTATGAATTTTACATAGTATAGGGGTAGAAACAGATAACTCAGTCTATTTAACTGTTACCTAATCAGTTTATCTAAGGGCACTGGCACGCCCTATGGATCTCCGGCTGATCACTAGAGCACAATTTCGCTCATGCATCTAAGCATCTTTATAAATCCATTGATCGAAAGAGAATGATCTTATTTATTCGACAAAGGGTAGCACGTAATAGTTAACCCACATGATCCTACCTAGCAGCATTCCATCGGTATGAACACGACGACCGACAGTCTAGCTTAACCGCTGCCCCCTCGCCACGGTTTTGTGTGATGAACCCGCTGCTGCTTTGCCGGAGCGACATTGGATCTGTACATTGCTCGTTTCCCTCCTCCTCCCATAGGATCTCTCCATTGCTAACTTCACTACCCTTGCAATGAAAGTGGCACCGCGGCTGCGCGTCGCTCATCAGCAAGGAGATTAACCAATCAGAGTAGAATGCTAGTGTGTGGATAATTGCATCTTCATGATGCATGGTGACCCTCATCCTTTGTAAGATCTGAAGAGGTGCAGTAATGAAGAAAAATTACAACATGCGGCATAGGTCAATGTTCGCACATATCTGATTTCTGTCGAAATGGATGTTTGTACGGATGGGCTTGGCATGCAAGCATCAGATTGGGCACAGTCACACCGAGTCAATGAAAGCGATATTAGATCATTAATAGCTTTCTATATAGACATATAACTAGTTTCAGGTATTCTTCATGACAACTTAAAATCAACGAAAAAAGTTCTTTTTGATTCAGTTCATTATCTTGAGAACATCCGAGCTGAGCTCAGTTGGGGGGTTGCGATGCCAGTATACATCCTGTACCACCAAGGACTAAGAGCTCACGAATTCGAATTTGGATGTCTGTTTCTTCCTAACAAAAATTGGTCAGCTAGTTCCTCTCAGATAGGATCTCTTTTTTACCACAACAATAAATAAATAAATCACCCTTGCTGGGTATTCAGACATCATGCCTCAAATATGCTTATTAATTTAAGTTTTGTTGTGACAGTGTAATATGGGTCTAGAAGTAAACTTAATTAAATGACATTGCAATATCTAGTTTGACAAATACAATAATACATAAAACTCCAATGTCCCAACTAACTAAGCACCCTCTTTAATTACAGGCATCAGTATACATGTTATTACTCCCTCCGTTCTCAAATTGATGTCGTTGGCACAACAATTCTTGTTCAAAATTGAGCTGAAACTGTTGTCCACACGACAAAACTTTAAGAATTAATGCAGCGAGTATGCATTAAACTTACATTATTTGTTGTCTATCTTCTTAATATTAAAGAAGTACATATAACCGCAGTGGCATAGTAACTGAAATAGTATATAATAATGTCAACTTGCTAACTAAAGGAAAAAAAAAAGACCACCGGCTGGAATGCAGAAGCTCATGTAATTAAGGTAAGATGGAGTAGCTTGTTGCCTCTCCCTTGCCTACTTTCCTTAGCTGCCGCGACTTGAGGTCCAGTCTGAACATTCCCAAACTACCTGAGTTGATGAAAATGGTATCTGCGATCTCCACAAAGCCAATCACTTGATGCGAAGATATCCATCAAAAATAAGGGAGGATGGTAACTAGATCCATGACCCATCGGTGCACCCATCTACCTACCGATGTGGCAGAGTCCTGTATTCACGTTTGTGAAGCACAGCTCAAAACACTAACTGAAACTTGACCAACTCTATGAAATAAGTTGTAGTTAGAAATATCATAAAATCTTAATAATTAATTACTCGGGCAAGATACAGAAATGAAACTGACACCGAACTAGAAAGATTCATTACCAGAAAAGTGAAATTCAGTATATTATTTTCAAATGGGCTTCCCAAACATGAAACAAGTATTTCCACAAGGAACCACAAAAGTCTACCACGATAATGAAGAGATATACTAATTGATCGTGATACCTATTTGTTATTACATATATTGCAGAACTAAACTAAAAATACTAAGTGATCACATGATCTGCTTTTCTCACTTCCAACTGAGAACAAATCACTTGAATCCTTGTCTCCATGAGGAGGCAACAGTGGTTAATTTAATAGATGGGTTGCAGCATCTTCAAGCCAGGGGTGCTCTGACCCCAACAAGATCTGAAAACAAATAATGTAGATAATGATATGGCACATCATTCACCAAGTAAAACTAATATAATACCAATTAACCTGCCTTTTGGATTCCTGAATTTTGACATCTCATAATAACACAAAACATATGTAATTTTATAAAAATAGAACAATGCTGCTACCTGAGACTGGTAGATTCATGTTAATCGATTGGGCCACAGTGCAACATCTTCATGGTGGTGGCAGTCTTATTCCAACAAGATCTTAAACTGATATAATGGACGAAACTTACAACCATGCTACAACTAAACATTGGCACATATTTGAGGTATTTTACCCAAGATAACAGAGTATTAGATCACATAATTCCAACTAAATGTATTTTGGTATGGGTTCCTTCACAACTAAAATCGGTCACAAAGAAAAAAGGTTAAAATCAATGCAGGGTGACCTTTCAATTTATTAGCACTAGTTCATTAACACCTAGTATAGTAAAGGGTTAATAAGAATAGGCGAGATCAACACGTAAGCCGCCCATCGGTGCACCCATCTACCTACCGATGTGGCAGAGTCCTGTATTCACGTTTGTGAAGCACAGCTCAAAACACTAACTGAAACTTGACCAACTCTATGAAATAAGTTGTAGTTAGAAATATCATAAAATCTTAATAATTAATTACTCGGGCAAGATACAGAAATGAAACTGACACCGAACTAGAAAGATTCATTACCAGAAAAGTGAAATTCAGTATATTATTTTCAAATGGGCTTCCCAAACATGAAACAAGTATTTCCACAAGGAACCACAAAAGTCTACCACGATAATGAAGAGATATACTAATTGATCGTGATACCTATTTGTTATTACATATATTGCAGAACTAAACTAAAAATACTAAGTGATCACATGATCTGCTTTTCTCACTTCCAACTGAGAACAAATCACTTGAATCCTTGTCTCCATGAGGAGGCAACAGTGGTTAATTTAATAGATGGGTTGCAGCATCTTCAAGCCAGGGGTGCTCTGACCCCAACAAGATCTGAAAACAAATAATGTAGATAATGATATGGCACATCATTCACCAAGTAAAACTAATATAATACCAATTAACCTGCCTTTTGGATTCCTGAATTTTGACATCTCATAATAACACAAAACATATGTAATTTTATAAAAATAGAACAATGCTGCTACCTGAGACTGGTAGATTCATGTTAATCGATTGGGCCACAGTGCAACATCTTCATGGTGGTGGCAGTCTTATTCCAACAAGATCTTAAACTGATATAATGGACGAAACTTACAACCATGCTACAACTAAACATTGGCACATATTTGAGGTATTTTACCCAAGATAACAGAGTATTAGATCACATAATTCCAACTAAATGTATTTTGGTATGGGTTCCTTCACAACTAAAATCGGTCACAAAGAAAAAAGGTTAAAATCAATGCAGGGTGACCTTTCAATTTATTAGCACTAGTTCATTAACACCTAGTATAGTAAAGGGTTAATAAGAATAGGCGAGATCAACACGTAAGCCGTAACCTATAAACCTGCAACGTCCAATTTTGTAAAGTGCACTACGATACATATTATACATATTTTTATGATGCTAAATGGATATACATTGCTGTTTGGATGGATGAATTTCAGTGACACAAACATAAGGGGTGCTAAAAATCTGACGAGACTGGTACCTGGGGTATAGAAGCTCATGTAGGGTACACTGAAGCCGTCGACGCCCCACCATCTCTGTGCAACCTTCCTGACCTGCTCTGACTTGATTTTTAGGGTGAAGATGCTGTCATATGTGCTGATAAAAATAGTATCTGTGCCTTCAACAAAGCCAGTCACCTGAGGTGAGACCTTGACGTACCTCTTCGGAACAGGGAGCAGCGTCATGAGCTGGATAACCTTAAGCTGCGCCCATCCAGAGACGCCTTGATCGTTAGCCTTCCACGACCATAGGAAGAGGTTGTAGTCCTGGACACCGGCAAATCCAAGACCGCCGTCCTCTGCCACCATGACAGTGCCAGTCTTGACGTACATGTCCGGTGCATCGATAACTGGTATGTTCTTCTGGGCCAAGTCATATCGGAGGATGGCCTTGCCGCGCTCAAGGACGAAGTAGACTGCATCTCCTGTAAAGAGACTCGGCCTCTGATCGAAGTAGGAAAGGGAACTAACTTTGTAGACGTTGGTCAAGGCACTCCAAGCACCGTAGTTGTCGCCTTGTCGGTGCCCACGAAGACCACGAGGAAGGGGCCGCTGCGGCAGTCTAGGTGGTTGTCCACGATGCAGAGAACCGCAGCAGAGAAAATAATATCAGGGCTCATGGCCACACAAAGGCTCTGCTGGTCGCCCGTAATAGGATCCCAGAGGAGGAGACCCAGTGGCAGGCCCCAATCATCAGTTGAGTAGAGCAGCACGCGCCCATGGCGGCAGTCGAGCGTCCTCCAATTGCCGCAGGGGAGCTCCAGCGTGGATAAGGGGGACGCGGTGGTGATGGGGACAAATTTGGTGCGGTAGTCCTCGACGCTGAGGAAGCCGAGCAGGGGCGGCGTCCGGTGGAATTCACGGTAGCGGCGGAGGAAGACGGGGTCGAAGACAATACGGCGCCAAGGCTTGCGTACGAGGGAGGCGCGGATGAGGTGTGATGGCTCGTCCAGCGGCACGCGGAGTAGGATCTCGCCGATGAGGTCGTCCATCAGCGCCGGCAGCAAGCGGGGGCGGCGCCATGGCGATGTTTCGATAGGGCTGGGTCAGGTTCTCTGATGTGCGATGCGGTGGGCAACGACACGACGGCTTTGGGTTGGCCAACTCTTCAGATCGGGTCGAGGGCCGGCGTACGTGGTGGGGCCATGGTGTCAGTTAACGTGAAACAGAGCACGTGGCGCCGAGTTTAACCCGTATGTGGAATGGACAAGCTGACAATGATTTCATTAAGTATATGGCAACGAAAATGACGAGGCTCACTTCCCTTCGTTTAAACGGGGTTCTGAATCTACTTCCTGATTACATACCGCATAAACGGCTGCGGCTTCCCTGTCCCCTTTGCCGTGTCTCCATCTGTGTCTCTGCTTGCGTGGAGGCCATCCGTGCGTCCGCTCAAAGAGCCGGCCCCCGAGTCTAATTCCCGTCCACCTCGCCTAACGCCAAAAGGAAACGGCGCTGTCACCTCTCCCGCTAAGAAAGTTTTCTTCTCTCTTCCTCTCTCTCTCTGAATCGCTTGCATCTCTCCGTTGAATCAAAGCTGAGCCCAAGGAGAAAGTGAAAGAATCAAGCCGCGTCCTGCCATGACGTGAGATCGATCCTTTTGCTGGGAAACTTGATTGGTCTACTGACTAGCTCGGCAGCAGGAAAATCAACCAAGGTTGTGGGGGGTTCCGCACCGACGCTCAATTTGAGGCGGCGGCATGCTAAATTTCGGAAGTGATTAAACCATTGCTACGAGCCCGAATCAAACTCACGGCTCCTGGAATCATGGTCATCGCGGCACCCAGCTCTTAGCAGAATCGCAGAATCAAACAGCCCAAATTGAATATTATCCGCAACTTAAATCGTGTCTCGCATCGCAGAATCAGAACTTCTCGCCGTTTAAATCCACACCCCTTGCTCGAGTACTGATTTCTTGTGGAGGGAGCATGGCCATAGGGAGCGGATCACGGGGGAAGCGAGACAGAAAGGACGGAAGGCGACGGCGCCGTTTAGATTCAGCCTTACTCACCAGATCGTAAAAAAAAAAAAAGGAGTCCGAGTCTCCTATCTTGATTCTTGAACCGTCGGATGCGTGGAGACACAGATGGAGACACGGAAAGGGCACAGGGAAGCCGCGGCCCGCATAAACACAGTCGACATGGATCTTTTTCTGATGTATACTCTGCAGATGGCAAAAAGATGAGCATTGGCATAAGGCTAGGAAAAAAATGCATGATAGTGACTGGCACAACCATTGAAACTTTCCAAATCAGTTGAATACTCATACAACAAATTATGTTACTGCTTCTTATAAAGAAGTGCTAGCTCTACATCAAAATCTGGAAACAGTCGTAAATAAATCATTCGACATGCAATTCAGTTCTGTGAAGAAAAAACATCTGCAAGCCTATCGGCTAGCAATTGCGTAATCTGAACACGGTCATGAGCTAAGTGGATTATGCATTGCTGTGTTGGCAGGATGAATTTTCACTTAACTAACAATAACACAAACATATATATGATACTAAATATCTGACTAGGCTTCTACGTACCTGGCACATAGAAGTTCATGTAGGATAAAACGAAGCCGTCGCCCAATCCCTGTCCTACTTTCCTGACCCGCCTTGACTTGATTTTGAGTGTGAAAGTGTCGTCATATGTGCTGATGACAATAGTATCTGTGCCTTCCACAGAGCCAATCACCTTGGCATACTTCATCGGAAGAGGCAGCAGCGTCATGAGCTCAATAACCCTGCGCTGCACCCAACCAGCAATGCCTCCAGTGTTAGCATTCCACGACCACAGGGAGAGGATGTAGTCCTTCACACCAGCAAATCGTCCTCTGCCATCATGAGTGTGCCGTTCTTCATGTACAACAAATCCAGTGTCTCAATTACTGATTGGCCTTTCTGGCCCAAGTCGTATCTGAGGATGGCCTTGCCTTCCTGAAGGAAGAAGTACACTGCATCCCCTGTAAAGAGACAGGGTCTCCTATCCATAGAGAAATCGGAACCAACTTTGTAAGAGGCGCTGAAATCAACGTTTGTCTGGGCACACCAAGCACGAGCCGCCGACGAGTACTCACTCAGCCATGACACATTGTTCTCATCGGTGCCCGCTAACACCACGAGGAAGGGACCACCGTGGCAGTCAAGGTGGTCGCAGCTGTCCGCCGCGCAGAGCACTGCGGCAGAGAAGCTATCCAAGCTGATGGGCATGGGAAAGCGCTGCTGGTCGCCTGTGATAGGATTCCAGAGGAGGAGATCCTGTCCATGGCCCACATCATCAGTTGAGTAGAGCAGCACACGCCCATGGCGGCAGTCGAGCGTCCTCCAAAGGGTCCAAGGCCCTTGGGGGGACTCCAGCGCCGTGGAGAAGGGGGACGCGGTGGTGGTGGAGATAAATTCGCTGTCGTAGTTGTTGAATCGAAAGAAACCGAGCAGGGGCGGAGTCCGATGGAATTCACGGTAGCGGCGGAGGAACACGGGGTCGAAGAGGATACGCCGCCAGGGCTTGCATACAAGGGCGGCGCGGATGAGATGCGATGGCTCGTCCGGCGGCACGCGGAGGAGAATCTCGCCGATAAGGTCGTCCATCAGCGCTGGCAGCGAGCGGGGGCGGCGCCATGGCGATGTTTCGATAGGGTTGGAGGGTCCGGTTCTCTGATGCGATACGGGCAGCGACAGGACGGTTTGCTTTGCATCGGGCTGACCAACCCTTCGGATCGTACTGGGGTCCTCCTGCGTGGTGGGGCAACGGAGTCAATCAACGTAACCAAAGCACATGGTGCCGAATTCAACCAGTAAAATCACCGGCATTCATTTTTTTGACACTCACGAACACGTACGAGTACTCACCGCTATGAACACACACATACAACTCCTACTTCTATAAAGACCTGCGAAGGACGGGGCACTGGCATTCACTTCATTCAAACGTGGCGGTGATAGAGATAATCTACCTTTTTGTACATTATTATATTTTTAACAGGTTCGAAAAGGACATCTCTGGCTTTTAGTTAACACCCAAAATTTACATAGTGATGGTGGCAATGGGAATTCACTAGGTAATATAGTGTTGCGGACATGGTTGGAGCTACAGGGTGGACAGGGTCGGCCGCGGCCCATCCTACCCCATTCCCACCCAAGCTAATCCAGCTCGAGCGGCTTGTGCGAAAAAAAAAAGAACAAAGGTTGCAAAGTAGAGAGAACAGGCAACGACGCGGGCAGGAGAAGCCGAGAAGGGAAGCTAGGGTTTGTATGTGTATTTTTGGAATGGGAAAATTTGTTGTGGCACACTCGAAAAACGTGGTTTCGGGTACAACACTCCGCAACTTCCGTATTTTGCTAAGGCACACTCCAAAATCATGGTTCTTAGCCACAACACACTAAAACACACTAAAACAACAGGAAATGATATTTTTAACTTTTTTGATCTCTATGTACGAAATACATTAGAAGCTAAAATTTTGCACAAAGATAAAGTGTTGCATTCTCTACCCATGTGAATTTTTGTAGATTTTTTTTCAACTTTTCACATCGTCTGGTTGAAAAATAAAGATTGTTTTCAATTAAAAGTTATATGAACAGTTGAGAAAAAATCTACAAAAAATCACATGGATCAAGAGTGCAACAGTGTATAGCTGTGCAGAGTTTCAATTTGTCATGTATTTCTTGTAATGAGATAAAGCAGTTGAAAATATCACATCTCTTTGATTTAATGTGCCACAACAAAGAGCCACAAATTTTCAATGTGTTGTACCTAATATCGCGAGTTGCGGTGTGCTGTGCCCAAAACCATGTCTTTCTAGTGTGCTACAGCAAATTTTTCCTTTTGGAATAGTAAAACTTTTCTTTAGAAGGCTCTGTTTGGCGCTGCGATTGAATTTTCGAAAGGTGTTTTTTTTTACTATTTTTAGTTGGGGATATACTTGTAGGATACTTTACAACATAAATGACATTAGCGATAGTCATGCACACAGCAACTGTAAACAAAGCAAAAGGCACTTGGTGGCACAACATCGTAAAAAGTCAGTATATATCTAATAATTATTCTTATGATCATTAGGATCATCGCTGCTAGCTATCTTTGTCATACTGAAATTTGTATGTCGATCGAGATGTTCCCCGACCATAGGAGATGATGAGCAAAAAGCATTAGAACCACAAAAGGGTTAGATATGCACAGGAGGTTTGGTCCGTGCAATGTCTGTAGGTTCATTCTCCTGATGATTAGGATCACTGCATTACATAGTTGGGTCTCCAAAAAAAAAATCTACAGTACATAGTTTTGTCATAATAATAGAACTTTAACGGTATGTCGAGATATTCCCCGGTCGCAGGTGATGGTGAGCAAACAATTAGTAAAGCATAAGGAGGTTAAATGTGCACAAGAGGTTTGGTCCCTGCAATAGGAATATAGAAGCTCGTGTAAGGAATGAAGGACCTGGTGAGGTCATGCCCTTTGCAAAACTCCTCAACCCTCATGGACTTGAGATCGACCATGTAGTTGTTGTTGCCATCATCTGTGCTCACGAAAACAGTGACCGTGCCTTCCAAGCAACCCACCAAGTGAAGCTGAGACAGGGGACAGGAAACGGGGATTGTGTTGTGTCATCTAGCTCGATGATCCTGCTCAGTACCCATTTATCATCATCTCCATCTCCTTCGCGACCGCCACTCCTCACCCTCGACCACAGATGGAGGCTCCGATCCTTGAGGTCGGCGAGCGCCAGGCCGCCGCCGTCCATCCCGGCACGCATGAGGACGACGTTCCGGCTGCTCTGCTCCGGCATCTCGAGCGCTGATAGTCGATGATGATGTCTTCCCATCAGCTCGTACCTGAGGATCATCCCGTCTCTCCGTTGGTTGAAGTAGAGGTCGCCTCCGACGAGGACGCTCTGCGCCCTCATAGCCGTGTGCCTGCGGCGGAGGCGCGCGCTCGCCGGCGCGCTCCAAGCGCCGGTCTCCGACGAATACACGCGCGCCCGCGTGACGCCGTCTCGCACCTGCTCCTCGGTCGGTGCCCACTACGGCGATGAGGAAGGGGCAGGGGCCGCCCCTGTGG
>LAPY01002597.1:0-13409 GCA_000970635.1 Eragrostis tef
CCCCCGCCGCCGGTGTCCACCGCCAGCTCCCTCTTCACCTCCTCCACGGCCGGCATGACGTCGAACTCGCCGGCGAACGAGTCGTAGTCCAGCGGCGTCGGCGCGGTCGCGTGCAGGTAGTCCGCGAACCACGGCTGCTGCATCGGCGTCCCCGCCTCCGGCCGCTGCGCGAACAGCGACGCCAGGTCCTCCTCGTGGAACTGGAAGTCGCCGCCGGAGAGGTGGCGCTGGTGGTGGCCACCGTGGTCATGCCTCGCGTCCGACATGGATGGATGGATCGGCAGATCAAGAGGAGAGCACACGCTGCCGCAGATCAAGCCTCGCTGATCGAGCTGGTGACCTTGCCGTGTTCTCTCTTCACATATAGATTCTTGCAGCTAGCTAGAGCCTGGTTGTAGTACGGTGCAGTAGAGAGAGAGGAGCTGAGGAAAGGGAGAGGTGTGTAAGCAAGCAGGAGAACAACAACTTGGTAGAGAGTGTGATCGTGTGTGCGGGTGAAGGATCAAAGATGGACGGGTGGTTGGGCGAGAGGGGCTAATAAGGGTTTCCATTAGAGCGACTAATATTTAATTGCGGGCGTGCTTTAAGTTTATTAATTGATTTGATTTGCTTTGTCAATCAGTAAACAACTTTCTTCTCGGCGTTCTAGTAACATCAGCCTTTTACCGGTTCTCTAGTGCAGTGTTGGGTGCCAATTCTTTTGTACTGTTGACTTTGTCACTTCTTTCTTTTGTATCAAGTGTAGTAACAGAGAAGGACATGTCGATTTTTGTGCCTGTTGCTGATGATCTTGGTTCAAATTTGGTGTATTTTCTAATTGCTGATCTAGCTAGCTCATTCAAGATTCCTGTATAAGGATGTCTGTCGTAAACGGTCCCTTGCGTTGTTTAGGGCCTGTTCGTTTTTTTTTGCCAGATTTTAGCCATTTAGGATATTGTCATTTAGTAGTACTAATTAAAGTCTAATTACAAAATTAATTGCAGAATCCTATGCTAATTTGCGAGACGAATCTAATGAGGGTAATTATGCCATAATTAAGCCATAATTAAAAGATGGTTACTGTAGCGAAACATAGCTTAATTAGGCTCGTTAGATTCGTCTCGAAAATTAGCCCCTATTTATGAAAAAGTTTTGTAATTAGACTTTATTTAATATTTCTAAATAGTAATATTTTTTTCTGGCTAAAATTTTAGCCATTTTAGTCAGAGTAAATGAATAGGTCCTTACGGGATACTGGTTCACCAGTTGTGGAGCTGCTTCCTCCTGAAAAGGATTTGTCTGTTTCTAAAAAGTCATTGCCAACAGCGATGAACAGCAGTGGTCCAAGGTCATATACGGGCGGGCATCTGGTGAGTCAGCGAACGGGCACCGGGGGTAGCCGGTCACGTAGGTCAAACCGCCGAGCCGCGTCAAAACGTTCAAACGCACGCGCCACCGCCACGTGTCCGTGCCGCTTTTGACCGGCCCCACTTCTCTGACCGGGCCGCGGGTTGTCCGCACCAGGTGTGCCCTTGGGTTGATGGCAGCGTGACGCCGCTGGTGACTATTCGACTCTCCACGCCGTCCATCGCCGATCCGACGGCGATCGAGGCGCAGCTGCGGGCCCAATAAATCCGGCGGCAAAACGCGCGCGCCACCGTCTGCCAGGTGGGGCCAACCGGCCTTTGTCTAGGGAGAGAGCCTGTCAAATTGTGGCGGTGCGAGTCGTACGACCACCGGCTCTGGGTCTGAAAGGGAACGGCTCGCGCGCGGTCGGCGGGCGGCGATCCCGTGCTCGGGACAGGTCACGAGGTTGGTCGCGGACGGCGTCCGGCCTGCGCCGGCGTACGTGTTGATCGATCCGTCAGGCGATGGCCGAGCCGGAGAAAGCAACGCGACCTGTGCTCGCCGCTGATCAGAGTTCAGATCGCTCTGGTTTCGTGTGCGTTTCTCTTGATTTGACACGGGTGCTTACTGCTTAGCTGTTTTTGCGCGACTTCTCCGCTGCCTTTTTGCGGCGAAAAGATTGGATTTGGCGCGATCGCGCGGCGGCCGGCACGCAGACGACGGCGATGTTCCGATGCCGGCAGCTCTCTGTGTCGCTCTGCTCTTACTGAAATTCAGCCACTCGTTGCCCGGCACAAGCCGAATCCTGCTTTCAGGTTTCAAAGACCAGATAGAGTAGCTAGCTAAGCCTACCTGAAGAAAATACCATGCACTGATAGATTACAGGTTTCTCCATGCTGAAGAGACTCCATCCATGACGTTCACGGCTTGTTGGTTAGTGGTATTGTTGATTCGTTGGGTTCCTCTAAAAACTATTGTTTCGTTGAATGTATTTCGAGTTCACACTTCACATAATGATTTGACGCGGGTTTTGACCAAGTGACGGCTTCAGTTCAGCGAGACCATTCCTCTCACGGATGATCAATCAATCATGCATGATCGATCAGCTGGTTGGTACGGTGGTATCGCTTAATCATCGTTTTTGTATTATAATCACGTTGAATCGTGTCGACTAATTTATTTTCTGTGATGCAGCTACAGCGTTGTTCGTGCTTAGAGTAGCATATCACGCAACGACCAGCAATAATGGGAGTTTGAAGCAGTATGGTTTGAAGAATGCTGGAGCTTACTATATATAACTCGAATAGTTGGATCGATTGTAGTATATGTTTAGGTCTTAGATAGTTGGATGTTGAAGCCTGTCAACGTTTGGTTATTCTAATGGCAGTGCTCTATCAGTCAAGATATCGTTGGCGCCTCAGAACGACCACATTCTTCTCTACTACCAGGATGCAACGAAATTCAGAGTTCAGACACAGGGTAGGTTCAGTTCAGAGAGTGGAGAGATTTATAATGGATCTACTAGCAGAATAGTGGAGCAGGAATCTTTGCAATACCTTGTATTCAAATTTGATTGTTTTTCCAGGAGAGTTTATTAATAATTCTAGGCAGTTGATACCCTCGAGTCTTTAACATTTTTTCAGTAGGAAGAGGCCAAACCAAAGTCAATTGCAAATCCGCAGATGTGAGGGAGAAGACAACTGCTATCCACAGAAAAGACACTTTTGGTCCCAATAAATTTTATCTTCAAACCGATGCAACACGGAACACAACAATTAAGCTCGTCAAAAATGCGAAGCAGCCAACTACTAACTTACATATCCAAACGTCTTTAACCCTTTGTTAATCCGTTGCAAGGCACGGCGACTTGTGAGACTGATGCAACTGATCTGTCACTGGTTTGACTCGCGCTAAAGTCCCCATGGGTTCGTACACGATTCCGGAGTAATATAATCTGGTCCATCACTTTTGCTAATATACAATGTAAGGGAAGACATTGTCTCACCTAATCCGCAGCACTAGGACAAACAAGCATCATCGTCATGTATATTTATCCCATTTATATTTCATATCCCATTTGTCGTGGAATCCAATCTGCTAGCATATGGCGTGAACTTCCATGCACGCATCTAGTAGTAGTATGTTTATACAGTTGTCCTCCATGCCCATCAAGCATGTCGTTTACTTGCAAGTTATTACATTGTTTTTTGGGGAAAAAATAGTCAGATCAACAATATGTTTTATTAGCTTTACAACATGCATGTAGTATATACTTGTCGAGTGGAGTGAGTGTAAATCACAATAGAGCTGTTTACCAAGCAAAATATAATGGATGCTATTTTAGTGCTAGTGGGTTTATTGCTTGTTCTTGTTCTAGCTAGGTTGTTAGATGGAAAAGAACTAAAGAAGCATGAAGATTACGGGAGCATGAGAATGTTGACCAGACCAAGTAGTACTAAATGATGGTACGATTAGTACAGACTTTGGCCGTAATTCCATCATATAAAGCTCGAAAACTTGACTGCGGCTCTTTCCTTTCAAAGGGGGAGTCAGCTCATCCGCTTTCGGATTCCACTCCACCGCCGTCCCTCTCGCCGCCTCGCCGGTCGCATCCATCTCTGCCGGCCGATGTGCCGTTACCGTCGTCGGCGCCGCGGGTTCAGCGATTGATGTGCAGTACTGGCTGAACTGCCAAACCATAACTGCCACCGGATGTCCAAGTTGCATTTTACATTAGTAACACCATTCGGTTTGTAATGCAATTTGCAGCTCTAGGGTTTGGCTCCATTGGAATGAGTAGCCTGCCAAGGCCCAAAGGACAACAATCTTTCCCATAGAAAAGACCCCTTCTTTTGCCTTTTGCCAAAAAAAGAACAGAAAAGTATATCTTTCTGCTTGAGTTTTTCGATGGACCTTTCTGCTGGATTGGTTTCTCACCTGCAGAAAGATGGATCAAGATGTACTTGCACGCAAGATATAATACACATGTAGTACTAGTTCTCTGCAATTATCACCAGTTAGCTACTCAAGCAGGCTGCCTAACGCACTGTAGGATAAATCATCCGAAAAAATCTAGTACAGTCCTAATCTGACGTCCTGCGTCATAAATTCTACAACCCTGTATGGTTTTGGTTTCAAAGGTTAAACATTAAAAATCTTAGTATCCTACATTCCTATACATGAGTAAAGCATGACGAACGGGCTGTATATTTTATTTCGCAGGCTTGACTTGATCCGGTTAAAATCTGTCCAATAACTTCACCAAGTCAAATTCAGCTCTTGGACTGCGTTCCATATTCAACTTGTACAAATGAAACGATCATCATGTCATAATATTCAAGTGGTCCGCATTTTATATTGATAATTAATCTTCCAAGAAAGGCTGGGCGTTTCAAATATGTATATCAGTCAGCATTTTTTCCAGAAAAAAAAAGTATCCAGATAATTGCTAACTGCATTCTCTCAACACTATATTTAAGTCTTCATTATTCTTGCAAATTTGAACTTTATTGATTCATTAATTAGAAACCCTCTCTGACTCTCTGGTACATGGTTCATTCAGCGTCCTGGTTATTCCTCAATTTTTCTAGAAACAGGTTTTCCAATCTTTGTTCTTGTTTGTGATAAGAATCTTTCTAAAGCTTCTGTGATGTTAACATCTCATTTGCCCTGTCCCGCCAAACACATGAGATACTCAGGCTCATAATTCCTCATGAAAAAAAAAAGATAGAATCTTTTCCGTGTTCAAACGAGCGCTCCCACAGGGAACAGAACCAGCAGCACAATTACCGTATGTATTCCACTGTAACAACAGTAAAGCACGTTCCTGATCTTGTCAAAAGCTAGAAATGCCAAAGATTTCAACTGTTGACAAGCTTTGGGAACCAAGCGATCGACTTGACTCGGTCGCAAAGTTAGGAAGGTTACTTATGGCCACAAGAGAGGCACAAGGAAAGGTTGCAGCTTTCAAGTGCTAGTTGCTGGATAATGGGTAGGAAGATATCAGATTTCGGTAACTTTCTCACCCCACCGAGAGACAACCCGTAGAAAGGTTACCTTTTCCAACCTGAAAAACTCAATCTCTCTCGATCCAACTTTTTGTAATATGAAAACTCATGCAGTTACGCCAGAGGAGTAGGATTACAGGGCACAAAAACCTTGCAATTTTGGCAGAAGAAATACGTTGTATTTTGTCTGTTTTTCAAGATCTCAGACGAGGTTATCCGTGCAGGCATTTTTGCTAATTTCCTGAAGAAAACTACTACTACAATGGTTTTATGTCTGAGGCAACTATAAACTGTTCTGAAAATTATCTGAGCATGTGTATATATCGTTTGACAAAAACAGAGACACGGGTCATATGAAATTGTCTCGTGTCATTTGAGTCACTATGGCATATTACAGACTTTGAGAACTTCGATCTGTCTTAAATAAGCCCTTTTTTGGGATTCCTTTTTACGTTTCGAACCATGAAAACAAGCTCTTACTGAAAATGCCTCATGGTGAATAGTGATGTGATAGGTCAGCAGAATATCTGGTAAACATGGCATGCTGAACTTTGGCGGGAAAGTCAACAGAAGAGATGACCCATGTTGCAAAGGGCATTTCTGTGCCTCTTGTTTATTGTTCATATTCTCTTTTGGACCAGTGCTAGTATATGAGACTAGGCAATAAACATTGAAAGATTTTTCAGGCAGGATCTGCGTCATGTGATTCCCTCGTGAAGAGAAGTTTCTTTTTATAGAGAGATCAGGAGCTGACCAGGCAACATTTGGTTTTGAATAGTATGTGTCGGGTGAATGGTTTTATTCCCAAATAATTACGTTTGGCCCTTTTGACTTGTTTCTCGTCATATCATTGTTTTCCCTGCAGGATTTATATACTCCTCTGTGGTACAGCCTCTGCCTCGCAGGGAATCTTCTTGCATGAGCCCATACTTGTAGGTTCACACAATCACACTACAATGCTGGGAGTATCCAATGATTATCTAAATACAGCTCTTGCCCCCAGCTATATCACTCATTCAACTGAATGTTGATGAAAGTATAGGCATGTTTCTTATCCCAGAGATGGGATGGCATAGAGGAATCATACTGACATAGACAAACTGTTAACCATCTTCGGTTTACTCAACCAATTGTGCCGTCAACAACGATTACTGAAACAATGGACTATAACTTCTGAACTTATCCAAAGTTTTCTGCACTTTTACCAGCCTTGAGTTGAGGGCACCGTGTCTTATTCAGAGACAACGGTGGCCGCCTGAATTTTTTTCAGTTCACGTCTCAGTAGTCAGCACAGTACCTCACATGGACTGAGTCTGCATGGAGATGCTGCCTGAGGGCATGATCTGCACTGCCCCAAGCTGCGTGCACGCGTGCACCCACAGACGGAGCTAAACCTATCTGTAGCCAGTGCTCTCCAAGTCTACGTCAGGTGCTCCCTTTTCACACTCGCGAACCGGTTTTGAAACATGGAAACGAGCCAAAACAAGAAGAGAACACAGAGGCCGATGGAACTGGCCGTGGGCTAGTGGGCACGCACACGCAGCCACGGAAACGCGTCTGCTGCGATCGCAGCCAGCATATGGCGAGCGCGGCGCGTGCGCGCCTCACGATGCATGAGCACATGCATGCATGCAACTGCATGGCCCCGCCTCTTTTGGAGAGATTCTTCTTCACACGTCCGTGCATCCGGCTGCCCATGCTGCAGCGAGATCATCGCGAGGTCAACTCTCTCCTAAGCATTTTTTCCTCATCGGTCAGTGCATCATCACTCTTACTACTTAACATACCGACAGACATGAGGATTAAGAAATACTGCTCTAGTAACTAGTACAGTACTCATCGCACGATCGTGCACGGTGACATTTGACGAGAGAGATGTCTGTCCCTCCTCTGGGTCGCTGCGTGCCCCCCGTAATTCGTGCTCCACGGTGTTGCTTAGCGGCTAAACAAGTCACAATCTCCCCAAAAGTCAGAGCACATGCCGTTCCAAAAGAGATCGAGAAGAGACCACACTTCCAGTTGAAAGTTAATAGTTGTGGTAAAAAAACAAGGCCTCAAACTTTTGCTGCGGCGAACGAGACAAAAACGCCGAGGTCAAAATGCACCCATGGTGGCGACAGAACCGGTCTCGTTTTGGTCTCAGCGACGAGGGGGCGTGGGCAGACGGGATTGGGTTGGGAGACCGGAGCAGCGGCTGATGAAGTCAGAACGCTTGACTCGATCTCTCTGCTCGTCGATCTCGAGCTTATGCGCTTACTTTTCTCCGATCCGTGCGCGACTGAACTGTATGTAGACCGCTTTTGATCAGGCGGCGACAAGTAAGTTACCTTGGTTTGAAATGGCTGGCGCTGTCAATTTGGAGTCCGTCTTTGGGCTACTCGTGTCCGCCCGGCGCTTACCGGGTAGTTACCGCTACAGAAAGTGTTTGGCGTAACTGCATACGTGTTCCCTTCCCTGGCTTCTTCACCGCCGCCACTACGTTATTGCGAGTGAAGTAACTTTTCAAATTTGTTGTTTTTGAGACTATGAGTGAAATAACTTGAGCGATTAGAACTGAGAAGACTAACAGTCAGCAGGGCAAGACGAAAGGATATTAAAAAAAAAAAGAAGTAAAGAGACCAATACAGGCTCACGCCCATGAGCCGAATGGCAAATTCGGCCTGGCTATCTTCGGCTCATGTTAGCTTAGACAAAAGGCCCAGAACGCCATCGGCATTTCTCGGATTCCTTATGGGCCTTGTGCCTATATCCATGAACTGGGCTGACTTACTATTTCCGGCCAAAAGTGGCCTCAGTAAAAGGCAACTGAAACGAATCATGGCATCATCATGGATTGTTTGGCTTCCAAAAGCCAGAGGCATGAACATCTGTAGACGGTTGCAGATATACCAAGATAATCCTAGTGTCATCATACATTCTTATGCCTCCAACTGCCCAAGCACCCTGTCACAGGAACTGATGATCCATGTTCTTTCGGTGGTAAAGGATGTGGCGAATATGCAGGCGCCAACTATTTCTGCAACTGGACTGATCATTCACAACTCTGCCCACAGACACAATGGATTGAGCTTGATAAATGGTAAGACACCATTAATTATCCGAACCATCATTATGAGCTTGGAAACGCCCTTTCCTTGTCTCGATGCCGACGATGCGTATAGACTGGGAAACAGGCAAACAGGGATGGCCAAGAGTTTTATATGTCCGTGCACTGTCATCATTATGCCCAAACCCAATCGTTCAAGTAGATGCTACTACGAGGAGGGGCAGCCAAGTGACAAACGCCAATTCTCTTTGCGTCATTAGTGGGCCTTGTCCAAACCCCGAATCATCAGTACTCTCATACAAGTTTTTCTTTTGAATGAGTTACTCTTATACAACTGGCCTCTTTAGGCAGAGCAGCAGCCACTAACATTGGATATCACGTGTCGTGCATTCCGCACCATAGTTTTTTTTTTTTCGGAGTTCATCCACACCATAGTTATTCAGGCTGAGAAGAAAATGACCTTCAGTAAAATTCTCCTGGCATCGACTCTTCAGATGCATGCTGAGTTCATCCGAACCTTTCCTGAATGTTCAGTTCACCTGAATTCCACGAGAAGTGGAGACTTCATCTGTGCACGTACATAAGGAGGTGGCCTAGACTAATCCGGGTCTCTACCACCGCTCTCTGAAGATCAAGGAAAGGAAAAGGGCAGCCTCCACCATCCTGCACTTTTCGCGCCATCCTATGCTGTGCGCGCGCGGCGCGGCCATTGCTGGCTCTCTGTCCCTCCGGCGAAGGAAAAAAGGAGAGCACTTTGGCCATTTTTCTAGAGCCCTGCAGATGGCGGAGTAGAGAGGATCGAGAAGCGTGAGAACCGCGTGATTTGAGCACTTTGGATTGCTGCAGGCCCCGGAGACGGAAACAGCGAGTGCGTCGTCGATGCCCCAGCCGCGTGTCTCTCTCCAAACTTTAGCTTTTGCTCCCCCAAACAAGCTAAAGCAGCGAAAGTTGGTTGGAAAAAGGAACCAACAAACGTTCTTCTTTATACGCAGAAAATTCTGAACTTTTTTCGTTCAGTCAGAGTGTACTGTTGAGTGTTGAGGTTGGTACATAGAGTTATTAGAAACGGCTTCCCTGCTAAGTTTTCCCAGGTTTAGTAGATGCCATGCATGCATAACCATTTATTCTGCCGCCCCTGTTTTGTGCATGTTTCAGGTTGGCGCACGCAAATTTGCAGTCTAAATTGTGGAAAACAGAGAGAACATATTCCTTCACTCAAGAGGGAAAAATGCTACTACTAGAAAATCCTACGCGCGCACAGAGATGAGCACACTGGCAAAGGAAGACGTGAATGTGACCATCACCCGTATTGGAAAACCGATGTGGTTTTCGCTAGGGGTATATATTCCACAGCTACAAAGTGATTTCCCGCAGCTCGTTTTCCGCGCTTCACTTCGCTTTCGTTAGCTGCTACTAGATGACAGACTAGATTGATGATAGCTGGTCACACCTAAACGGGAATCCCCCTTTGAGTCCAACCAGTTGCTGTCCCGTTGAAGAACATACTGCTACTTGTCAGTCTCGCACCGGAACAGAATTGCATGCGGGGCGACACATTACCGTGCTGCGCACTCCTCCAGAGCATTCATTCATAAAGAGGAAACAGAAAGATTGTTCTTGAACCTGTTAATTGGAAGAAACAAAGCTCCATCCGTCTGCCTTTCCCTTGGTAAGAGCAAGCAGGGGAATATATATCGCCACGATGTGCGCTGCCGCTTTACTTAATTTGTTTAACCAAATTTTAAGCATGCACGCGGGACCCTGGCGTTGGCGCGCCTGAAAGCGTCGTGATTCTCCAATTGCCTCGTCTCCGCTTTCCCGGGCCTATCGATGGCGAAGGAAACCCAGAATATTTGATTGAGCTTTAAAAGGTTAGTTACACCTGGACCAAGCCAGCCATGGATGGGATAGCTTGGCAAGCTGTTAACGGCTCCAACATTTGTCTTGTTTATTTACTTGGTCTCTGCACATCAGAATACGAAATCGTATAGTATATTTTCTTGCACAACGACTAGCACATGTTATTTTAGTTAACTGGAACCTTGAAGCAGTCCTGATCCGTTGGTAACGGAAGGAGCAATACTGAGCTGTGTGTGGACTATACAGTTGTCAACGGCGCTGGTAATCTCGTGGAAATTGAACTGAACTTTTCTTTACTGGACAAAGATCAAGGACACAGAAGCGTACACCTGTCGAACAATGCTCTTGGCGCTATATATTACTGCAATTAACGGTACTATGTTCCTGACCGGGTTTCAAATACTATTGACGTTGCAAAAAAACAAATCCGGGAGCCTGCTTTATGGATTGCCGAAATTAAAAGAGAAGACCAAAAAAAGGAAAGCATGAACAGAAACTTCTGGAACGGCAGCGGCACGGCCGCGCGGTTCGTGCAGTCGCCGTCGTCAACAGCTGGTTGGCGCTCAGCCGAACTGGAATGAATGAATATGCTCCACACCGGCCACCAACCCAACGGATGGATTCCCCGGCGGCGGATCGCGGAACGTACGTCTCCCGATCGGTCGTGCCGCCCTGCCTGCCTCGTGTCGCGTCGATCGCCCGCGCGTGTGCGCGTCCGCCGCGGCTGAACCAAACCGCCGGTCTCGTTGCAGCTTGCACGGCCGGGCTCCTCCTCCTTGCCCCCAGTGCCTGTTGCGTCGCGTGATCGCGACCGCTCTCGTGGAAACGAAGCGAAGACAATGGGGGAGAAGAGAAGGCTCTCGCATGAGCGCAGCACGAGCGCGACCCACTATGAAAATGTGAAAGTAAACAAAGCTTTGCCGTCGGCGTCGCATGAGGTACGCGCGTGAAAACGAAAGGAACGAGGCGGAGCAGAGCAGAGCCCGGGCAATGCCTGCCTGGGGCCTGGGCTGCACGCACCTGTGCGCGCCACGCCTCGCCTCGCGTCGCGTCGCCGTTGCATCGGCCAGCCCGGCTCCAGCCGTGGATTGCCGTGCGTTGTGGGCTGGGCGCGCGGCGTCCGGACGGGGCATTTGCTAGCCGTCCGTGCCCTTGTTGCCGAGCTGTAGCTGTATGGAGCGGACGGCTGTAGAGGGGGGAATCATGGAGGAGGGGCGGAAGAGGGATCCGGCGGCGGCGTTCGGTCTCCCGGCGCCGGTGCGGGCCGGGGCCTCGCTGTTGGGGTGGATAGGCATCGGCGTCATGGGCGGCGCCATGGCCAAGCACCTCCCCAAGGCGGACAGCCTTGTCGTGGCCGGAGCGAGCCTCGCGGACTCGCCGGCGGCCGTGGCCGCAGCCTCCGACGTGGTTTTCACCATGGTGGGCAACCCCGGCGACGTGCGCCAGGTCGTCCTGGACCCCGCCACCGGCGCCCTCGCGGGCCTCCGCCCCGGCGGCGTGCTGGTGGACTGCACGAGCTCCTCCCCTGCCCTCGCGCGCGAGATCGCAGCGGCCGCTCGCGCGGCGGGCTGCCACGCCGTCGACGCGCCGGTCTCCGGTGGCGACGTCGGCGCCAGCGAAGGCACCCTCGCCATCTTCGCCGGCGGCGACGAGTCCGTGGTCGCCTGGCTCGCCCCGCTCTTCGCCCACCTCGGGAAACCGACCTACTTGCAAAAAAACAAATCCGGGAGCCTGCTTTATGGATTGCCGAAATTAAAAGAGAAGACCAAAAAAAGGAAAGCATGAACAGAAACTTCTGGAACGGCAGCGGCACGGCCGCGCGGTTCGTGCAGTCGCCGTCGTCAACAGCTGGTTGGCGCTCAGCCGAACTGGAATGAATGAATATGCTCCACACCGGCCACCAACCCAACGGATGGATTCCCCGGCGGCGGATCGCGGAACGTACGTCTCCCGATCGGTCGTGCCGCCCTGCCTGCCTCGTGTCGCGTCGATCGCCCGCGCGTGTGCGCGTCCGCCGCGGCTGAACCAAACCGCCGGTCTCGTTGCAGCTTGCACGGCCGGGCTCCTCCTCCTTGCCCCCAGTGCCTGTTGCGTCGCGTGATCGCGACCGCTCTCGTGGAAACGAAGCGAAGACAATGGGGGAGAAGAGAAGGCTCTCGCATGAGCGCAGCACGAGCGCGACCCACTATGAAAATGTGAAAGTAAACAAAGCTTTGCCGTCGGCGTCGCATGAGGTACGCGCGTGAAAACGAAAGGAACGAGGCGGAGCAGAGCAGAGCCCGGGCAATGCCTGCCTGGGGCCTGGGCTGCACGCACCTGTGCGCGCCACGCCTCGCCTCGCGTCGCGTCGCCGTTGCATCGGCCAGCCCGGCTCCAGCCGTCCGTTGCCGTGCGGCGCGGCGTCCGGACGGTGCAAGTGCAAAAGCTCCTTGCCTTGCCGGGCGGCATTTGCTAGCCGTCCGTGCTCTTGTTGCCGAGCTGTAGCTGTATGGAGCGGACAGTTGTAAAGAGTCGCCGCGGTTCGCACTTCGCACCCCGGCTCGCGAAGAATTGTTGCAGATGCGTCCTGCGGCAGGCGCTGCTCTGATAGTAGCTGGCTCAGTCCTCGCACCAGCTGCGATCTGTTCTGTTTTCTTTAAAGAATGTAACTGTACAAATTTTGAAACTGCAATTCGATTGAAAGTTCTCTGAAATATTGCTTGTTTGCCCTTTTTTCTGAAATGTCCAGCTCGGTGAGAAGATAGTAGTAATAGAAATTTCCCCAGTTCGCCAGGAAAATAATTTGAAAAGCTGTACTGTACTGTACTCCTTTGCTGCGTAGACACACTAGTCGTTGGTTCTAGTACCACTGTTGCCTTGAGCACAAAGCAAAGTCCAGGACCAGTTCGCAATAACCTTTAAATGCAGGGGGAAATATGAACCGAAACCGTGCATCGCCAGCTCCCATATATTCCCCGGTCTTCCAGGCCTTTGATCAAAGCAGCACGTCGTCTCCCACGTCTCTTTCCCCTGTTTCCCAACCAAAAACCCGATCCATCTCTACCAGCCAAACCAAACCTCGGCAAGGCAACGGCAAAGCCTGCATCAATGGCCGCCATCGATTCGGTCGCAGTGGCGCGGGAGATTTCGGAGACGGCGCCCATGTCCCCGGACGCCAAGGCGCCGATCGA
>LAPY01002597.1:13999-27085 GCA_000970635.1 Eragrostis tef
GGGCAAAGCAGCAAGATCGCCAACCAGATCGCGGTGGCCGGCGCGGTGGTGGGCCTCGGCGAATCCGTGGCCTTCGCCAACGCCGCGGGGCTCGACGCGCCGCTGTTCCTCGACGCGATTTCCAAGGGCGCGGCGGGCTCGCGCGTCATGGACATCTTCGGCGACCGCGTGCTGCGCCGCGAGTTCATGTCGGGGGGCCCTGTGAAGTACATGATCAAGGACCTTGGCATGGCGCTGGAGGTTGGGGATGACCAGCAGGAAGCGAACGTGCTGCCCGGCGCGGCACTGTTCCGGCAGATGTTCTCGGCGATGGCAGCTAATGGCGACGGCGACATGTGCTTGCAGGGATTGATCACTGTCGTTGAGCGCCTGAACGGCATTCGCAGGTAAGGCAGGGAAGGTGTTCGTCGGAGTGCCGCAATGGATGACCTCTGTATTTTTTGTTGAATAAAATTTGATGCCTAGAGTTTAAGGCAAACACTGCAAGAAGGATGTATCATCAAGCTTGAATTGCTGATTTTTGGATACCATTTGGCTTTATCTTTGATACTACTACCTAGTACTCCTATTGTAGTGGTGTTAATGCGATTGATTATCAGCTCCTATCTCAGAAAGTGATACAAAATCTAACACATGACAGCATAATGGCACACAAAGACGCATGACATCTTCCACGAACGGCCTACGGCTACGTGTGGCAATATCACACAGCTCCTAGCTCACTAAACTGTGGTCTGCGGAAGACTGAAACCTTTTTTCTGCAGTAAGGGGAAGACTGAAACCTTCATTCCAAGTGAAAAAGAATGACTGAAACCAATGTGATAATCTGAAGACCGCAGAATAGCTTGCGAGTTGCAAAGATTCTGGGGACAACAATGGAGCCGCCAATGCAACCAAGTCAGGATTTTGACACATACTTTATCACTTGAAGATAATCAAGTATGACCTTTTTCTGCGCAGTAGAATCTTATCTACTTCAAGAATCTTCAGCAGAGGGGAGCAGATGAACCGAGCAAAGAATGGCAACATCGGGCTTCGCGTCGACGAGCGGCACGAGCTCTGCTCCCTGCGCGCGCCTCAGTAGGCCTTCCGTGAAAACAGAGTGGACAACAGAAGCGTTTCATTACTGAATGGTTAACGATGATAACAACTTGAATTGCTGAATTTTTGGATATCATTTGGCTTCATCTGATATATAAGGTAGTATGTTGTAGTCGTGTTAATGCGATTGATTATCAGCTCCTATCTCAGAAACTGATACAAAATAACACATGAGGAACATAAGGGCACACAAAGACGCATGACATCTTCCACGAATGGCCTTTGTGTGGCAATATCATATCACACAGCTCCTATCTCCTAGTTGTGGTCTGCGGAAGACTGAAACCTTTATTGATAGGTAAGACTGAAACCAATGTGACAATCTGATGACCGCAGAGTAGCTTGCAAAGACTCTGGTGACAACAATGGAGCTGCCAACCAAGTCAGGATTTTGATATATACTTTATAACTTGAAGATAAATATAAGTTTGGTCTTTTTCTGAGCAGTAGAATGTTATCTACTTCTCATAGATCTTCAGCAGAGGAGAGCAGAAAAGCCAAGCAAAGAATGGCAACACCGGGCTCGCTGATAACCACTGGGCTCTTCACCTCGGCCAAGTAACAGTGGCGTGTCGGTCAGATGCACGGCGAGCTCTGCTCACTGTGAGCGCCTCGGTTGGCCTTCCGTGAAAACAGAAGCGCAACGTCTAATTGTTACGTTTGGATGGCTTCTCATTACTGAATGCTGATAACCACTGGGGTCTTCAATTAAGCACATCGTGGATAGTCTCCTAGCTGCAGATAAGATGTGCATAATGCAGTTATCTATTTAGTTTACTGTTTTGATCATAAAGACTATCCCAGCGTGGTCGCGTTCGCGGGTTATGGATATGTCCACGTCAACCCGTTAACGTGTACCGTTCGATCGACCAATCTGGTGATATAGACCGTCGATGCAGTTCGAAACGGGTCTTTGCCCGGTACCCAAAGTCTCTCGAACTCTCGCGGACGCTCTCTTCCACCGCGCGTCTCCACAACGGATTCCTCGAGCGCCGCCGCCGCCGCCGCCCCCACCCCTCCCTCCCTATCTGATTAGTTATTATATGCATTGTTTATAATTTCCTGAAGATATTCAAAGATCCCTGTTGTGTAGAGGTTGTCCTGGTTTAATCAAATGAATTATTGTAACATATTTCTGCTCCATAAATTTGATAGTTTTGCATACCAAAGAATCTGTTTGAGACCTGTTTAGAAATGTACATGCTTCTTTAAGTTCGGAGGTATTTCAAGTGTGTGTATGCCATGTGAATTTAATTATACAATTCATACTACATATCACTACAGTTAGCTTTTAGTTGGGAAATGCCGGTTAACAATTTGAGAGACTTGCATGTGAAAATGTTGCCTGTAACCCTTTATCTAACTTTCTCCATGATCATCTTTGTTAATTGCTTAACCAATGTTGACTTTCAAGTTCATTTGTCCAGATATGTGGCTACATAATTTTCCTGTATCTTGGTGAATTTTTATATCTCAGAAACAAACACAATGAGAGAAAGCAGGTAATTTCCAGGACTATAAAAACTTAAAAGGCTAACATTTTTAATGTGCTAAGTCCAGACTGCCAAACTTTAACATCTCTATTGAAATCCATTCAATAACGACTTCACTCTACCCTGAACTAAAATCAACAAGTCTAACAACACTTGGCAGAGTGATTTCAATAATTCTCAAACATGAATCATAAGTAAAAAGTGATTTATTCCTTAAATACTAAACCATAATGGTTTCTAATGGCCTTCAGAGTATTTAGATCAAGAGTGTTTCAAACCACTTTTACTTTTCAAGGATATCTAATTATGAAAGACATGGGTCAATATATACCATCTGTAATGCAGAGAAAAAGCTACAATGTTCGATTTCCAGCAATCAAATCTAGGGAACTTATGCCTTAGGAGGCTTTGGAGCTCAGTAACCACATTCCAGGAGTGAAACCAGCCTGCAGATTCGTCGTTATCAGCTTTGTCTGCTACCAATGTCATTAACCTTTTAAATAGTGTTTGATACTATTTTGCTCTAGGTTTTCAGAAATCCATAGGTGTCAGCTGACACTGATGGAGAGCTGTAGCTCGGCCCCTGCACATTCTACAAATTGTTCTTGGCCCTGGCCTGCTGATAAATCTATAGCTTTGAAAGTTGATATTTCACACTGTTAGTTTTCTTCTACAAATTAAGGCATCATTGTACAACACCTTTGTCCCATCCTTTTTTGTTGTGAATTCAGGTAGGTTTAATTGTATTTTTTTGATTGCCCCATTTTGTATATATTTGTTCTCTGTTCTGCTTAATAGTTAATTCATTGTCTCTTTATCACGGTTCATGGCAATGTGTAGGCTAGTAGCTACTTTATGTTTGGACGACCACACAAATTAAAATTAAATCATCGATTAATTTCTAAAAGTACCTATCAGAATATGCGGTAAAAGAAGCACAAGCTTATATACAATAAAAGTGCAATGTTATGTGAAACGTTAAGAGTGTAAATGACATGGATCTGATGTCCATTTTCTAATACACTAATTGGTATATGCCTTATTCTTCTTAACAAGGTTGAGGTCATAGGGGGGAAAGAAGATTGAGGATAAAAAACTGTTTTTTATCTAACCATAAAATTTTATGAACAAACATTTATAATATGTAAAGAAGGCGCGCGCCTAATGGCGCTCCATTTTTCTAGTTTGTATCTAAATAGTGAATGAAGGGTCTTGCTTGGCTCCATGTTAAGAGACAATGTTCTCAAATCCTCTGAAAAAACTTCAGTAATTTTTCGTTGTACACCGGAATGCTATGAAGCTGAAGCTGATGCCAAGATCTATGTCACTGAAGAGGTATAAAACAAGAGGCGATATAGTGGTTGAGGTTTGCCATTGCCCTGCAATCCATATCTCGTCATTTCAGAAATCTCTCGCAAAGACTTGACATTGCCTAGGATTCTTTGCATCACGAAGTCAGAAGATTCGGAACTAACCCAGACCACATGATTCTTTAGCCAGCGCCTTAACTAGGAAGTTTCTTTCAAAGAAGTCAACATCAACGTAAGTTTCTAGCATCATCAAACTACCCTCTTCAAACACAGTCAGCATCAACGAAAACCAGGAAGCAACATGTATTCTCATCTCATAATCTTCTGCAAGAAAACGATTGACTTGGATGAAAAATTCCTCGTATCGAATGAAATTTTGTAGCTACGTAATGCACAACTTAGAGAATTCGGTTAGCCAACCCATTCGTGGAGCAACATGATTTTTTCCAATGTGATTTCTGTTGCATCCTTACGGAACTGTGGAGCTGTCTTTGCTCAGTTCATTTCGGGAACTTCACATAGCAGATTTATGCCGCTTCTGTAGATGATCCAAGCATTTTCCATTCGGCAGTAAAAAACTCTAGGAAATGTTTTTCGCCCTGATTATCTTATCTTAACGGATAAATAATATTTAGAGAGGGGAGTAGCGTCAAGGACTCCGTGGCCCAATGGATAAGGCGCTGGTCTACGGAACCAGAGATTCTGGGTTCGATCCCCAGCGGAGTCGACAGTTAATTCGATATTTTTATTTTTATTTATTTTTACCTTCATCGAATGTGCTCCAGGCCGAGCTTCCTGTTTTTTAGCATTACTGCGTGTCGATCCTTCCTCTACCTTCCTATCTTGCTTTACATGTTTTGCCATCCTATATTTACATTTTTTGCTCTTCAGGATCAACTTCATACCCAAGAAGCACTTGAGCTAGTTCTAGCCGGAGTGCACGCCGCCGCGGCAGTTCAGTTCTACACATTGTTCTTTTCCCTCCTCTCCTCTGCTCCTAATCCATCCAAACACGCGGTAGAGAAATTTGAAAAGAGCGATCGTCATGGAGTCGTTCAAGGCAGAGGCATCCTTGCATCCGCCTACCCACCCTCCCCGACGACGACGACGATGCTGCTGGCATCCCCTGGACCCTCATCGACTTGAACGCCTACGTCGCCGACCGCCGCAACCACACCACCACCTTCGCGAATCGCGCGCACGGTGTACAAATATAGTAGGTACAATTTACGGTGTTGTGCATGTACAGCCTTCCATGAAGTACCAGTCACCCCCCAATCTTGATCTCTGCTCCAAAGGATGCAGAAATATGCCCGGTCGCAATGTCCCATTCATGGTTTCTGCTACCAGAACCACTTCTATGAACAACTTCATCCAACACGTTTGGTTTCATCGTTATTGCAACCGTAATTCATTATTCAGAAGCAGACATGTTTAAGCGATATGATACACTTGATATTCCACTAACATAATGCTCGAGAAAAAAAAAATCAGCAGAACAGCCTTGGATCAAATTCTTTTGCCATGGCTTGCTGTAACTAATACAAAGTTTAATAGAATAAAACTTAGGGTTTATGCATGCTGGAGCATCAACTCCACCCCAAGATACAGCAAAACCAATTGATTTCACCGGCGCTTATTGCCAGTGGCAATTTCCCACGCTTGTAGAATATGATTAACGATATCCTCCACACCGACTCCATGCTTCACCTGCATACAGTTCAAAAATAAGTGTGTTTTTATTCATGGTTTCAGTAAAAGCGGGACAGAATGCCAGGTCCTAAGTCTAAAACAAATTGTCTGTTCCTGATCATGACTCAACACACAAGAGAACAAATGATTAAGCATGTGCAGGGTTTGATCTTGAACCTGTGCAAACACGAATGGTCCTCCTTCCCGCATGCGAAGCGCGTCACGCTCCATTACAGACAGGTCAGCTCCAACAGCTGGTGCAAGATCTGTCTTATTTATTACCTGAGTTTGGAATCAATAAAAAATGTTAGTGTATGTTAAGATAGCAGGTAAGATATGTCATGTGTATTATACAAGTTCAGTAATCAAAGGAGCTGGAAAATATGACGCACCAAAAGATCAGCTTGGGTTATCCCAGGGCCACCTTTTCTTGGTATCTTGTCCCCTCCAGAGACATCAATGATGTAGATTATGTAGTCTGCTAATTCTCTGCTGAAGTTGGCAGCCAAGTTATCTGCATAAGAAATGACTTTCTTTAATGCTTATTATGGAATACACATTAAAGACAGCAATCTCAGGGACAATAAGATGTTATTCAAGACTCTGGATTCCTGTTATTCAGAAACAGAGGGATGCTTGAGATATTCAGGATACACAAGAACATGCATGGACAAATGTCGTTTCTTTTTCAGGCCTTTGAATAAAACATTCTCCATGTTTACTTCCTATAAGCAGGCTCACGTGACGAGGTTTTTGAAACTATAATGCATGTTACAAGAATTTGGTATGTGGCTGGCTGGTTTACAACGCAACTAGATAGATCGGTTGGTTTACATAGAAATACCAAGGCACTTCCATTATTCAATTCAATAAGAAAAATACCTCCCCCAGATTCACAGAGAAGCAAATCAGCTTTGTATAAGTTTGATAGCTCCTCCAGAGGACCCAGATTTATGCTGATGTCCTCACGTATAGCTGCATGAGGGCACCCTCCAGTTTCTACTGCACGGATGCGCTCTTCTGGAAGAGCCCCATGCTTGATTAAGAATTCTCCATCCTCTTTTGTGAATATATCATTTGTGACCTGAGCAAACAAATCAGAAAAACACAAACCACGTGATTCAAGCTGCATGCTGGAAATTCTATGTTTTACTAGTTATCATAAGAATGCCAATTTCTGATATTTCTATGTAAGTTCATTATGAAATCAGACAAAATAAAAGGAGTTTATAAGAAATCTGATCAGTAAGTGACATTTGCAGACTAGATGATTGGCTGAATATACAGAATTAATCTGACAAAATTATATTTCATTATTATTTATCTCGGTACGGAAAAGTAGAATCAGAGGCCAAATCTGTCACATACCGCCGCAAGACTATACTTCTCACGCAGGAATCTGCATAGCGCCAACATCAGAGCAGTTTTCCTGAATAAATGAAATAGTAAAAAGAAATGTTCAGAGAGCTGATAGTTTACCGTTGGTCTAATCATAATCATTGCATATGCATCAATGAAAAACATCTTATCAGTCGCCTGTGTGTCTATGGGAATGATGCATGCACACAGTATCCCGAAAGGAGGATCAGAACTCTAAAAGCGGAGAGGAACATATCATCTTTGCTTGTAAAAAGTTACAAAGCAAATCTATGATAATATCCTGTAAGCACATCAAGATTGACAGCTGAACTAATCTTCACAGCTTCAAGGCCAGCCAGGCAGGCTGCAGGCATCCACTACAAATATAATCTGTGATAATAAATGCCTATTCACAGTATTCACACAAGCATAAATGCCCAAGCTTCTCCGTCATAGGCCGATCCAAAGCCAATTTAAGCTAAATTTGACACCCGTGCCATGAGTGAGGGACTGTAAAGAAAAAGATACGCCTGTAAATTTGACACCCGTGCCATTCCTACTTACTCCAAAATTTCCAAAACGGTGAGAATACGCTAGCGGCAATATCCTCCTAGAACGGTGAGAAAACGCTAGCGACCAGGGAGACGTAACAGCATGTCGAAAAGAACCGAGAGTACCCAGTGCCCACGGGGCCGCCGATGCCGACGGTGAAGGCGCGGTCGGCGAAGCTGCGCGAGGCGAGCGGCGGCGCGCGCTTGGTGAAGTCGCCAGGGGAGTAGATGGGCTCGTGGGAGTGCGGCGCGAGGCCGTCATGGGAGTGCCAGACGCGACCATCCTCACCGACCCACGAGCCACCCGCCGCCGCCGCGGCGCCGTCCCTGAAATCACAAAACCAAACGGGCAGTGAGTCGGACGTGCGGACAGCAATGACGGAAGCAGGCAAGTGAAGGATGGCGCACGCACCCGTGAGAGTGGTGCTGGTGGTGGTGGTGATCATCGTGGGAGTGGTGATGGTGGGACGCCATGGATTGGAGCTTGGGAGGCTGGGGATTTGGAATTCGGATAACACTGGAGAGATTCTGCGATGCGCTCGCTCTGAAAGATGCTTTGCTTTGACTTTCGTGATTCTGGTTGAGATTCTGAAGAACTGAGTTGGAACTGCAGGGCAAATTCTCTGCGGCCCATTTGATGGAAGCAGGATGATACAGGCCGTAATGCTAGTAATATGGGCTGTTCCCATTGCCATTTGACGAAGTGGAACGGGCTGGTATTCTTGCTGTGCCAACTGGGCCACTTCATTGTACGTTCCTCAAAAAGAAAAACTTCATATTTTGTATAGTTACCCACTATATAATCTGTAAAGTTTAAAAGTCTGTTAGTTCCCAATGACCCAATCTTCTGTTTATTCATTCAGCATAGAATTTGCGACGATCGAGATAACTGAAGAAACAAATCGTGTTACGCTACGCCAGAGAAACGCAACACAAGCATCTAGCTATTGTAGACTACCAGTAATCTGTCAGTTTAAGACGAGAAACCTGTACAAATGCAATCTTTTCCCATGACATCGATCTCTCGACCCTGGACAAACTAGCAATATTTGGCATTGATCTGTCTCCAAAGATCGCTAAGGCACGACAACAACTTCCTTGTGGTCGTTCGCCGGGTACATTACTGATGATCCTTCGCTCCGCTCGTCGGCGAGGGCCGCTTCTTCCTGCCGCACCACGTAGCTCCACCGGTCCTGGAAGAGGTAGACGAACGCCATGGCCGCGACCTGCACGGTGAGGAGCAGGGTCCACAGCCTCGCCCTCCTGCCGGTGCGCTCCTGGTACGTGTGCAGGCCGATGTAGACGTTGGCGATGCCCACCACGCAGATCGCCAGCCCCAGGAGCCAGTGGGCCAGGTACCACGCGCTCCGCGTCTTCACGCCTCTGAAGAAATAATTCAGTTCGTTCAGGCACAGGAAGCATGGGAGGGAGTCAGGGAGATGCAAGTAAACGCATTGTTCTGTGATGCGATTCAGAGTTTTAGACACGAGATAGCTACTCGATCAACATAACATACCTGTCTGGCCTTATGAAGCCGATGAGTGGCTGGAGCCAAATGAAGCCGTACAGAGCCAATCCAATCTTCTGGTGCGCGTTGTTGAAGGCGTTTTCGAAGTTGCTTATCGACAGGACTGCCCCGGCAGTGGCAAGAACGACGGCGACAATCTGTTTGGTCCAGCACAACACCAAATTTTGCATCTGAATTTCTGACGGTTCCGCGAGATACTTAGCAATCGAAAGGAATGGGAGTTCAGTTCATGCCACGGACCTGCGACGCGACATGGCAGTAGAAGAGAATCTTGACGCTCCTGGCGCTTTTAACGACGTGTGAGACTCTGATTAGCAGAACTCCTGCCGGCATCAAGAACCCAACTGAAGACCAGAGCAGGAAGGCATGGAGCTTGAGTTGCGATCACTCCTGCCGGCATCAAGAATCCAACTGAAGACCAGAGAAGGAAAGCATGGAGCTTGAGTTGCGATGACAGTTTGGGCGTGAGCTGCAACAGAAATTCAGGCACTGCAGTCAGTAACACAGCTTCTACCGACGGATATTCAGACACTAGTAAACTTGAACAGAACCAGGAAAATTTTGCTAATGTTTTCAGAGGTAGAATGCATGGAAATTACCTCCAAAGGTTGAGCGATCTTGGAGCTTTGTTCTGGATCCTCTGAGATGCTTGAATCACCCTGGGTCGGGGTGACAAGCAAGAGGATCACACAGCATGTAAATGCAGGGATCAGTCCTTTTCTTGCGAACAGTAGCATTGAGCTTGCAAATAACTGCGAACACTGTTCGGCAAGCTTCAGCTGCGGCTGTAGAAAAATAATTGTGAGCACTGTAGCTGCTGCAGAAACACTGTACCGGTTGTAGAAGAAATAACTGCGAACACTGTAGCTGCTATAAAACAGCCGCTGCAAAGCAGCGAGGCGAACAGGCTGAACAGAGCTTCCGAGAACACCCAAAGAAACAGCAAACCGAAGCAAAACTGATGTGCCTATCTATGGTAACAATGACAGATGGATAAGTGGCAAAGCTTTCACAATCTCTCTCTCACACACACTATCACCTCACACCACTTCACAAGTCATTCCTTTCTTTCAAGGCCTTCCAGACCTTATGTAGTGCCACCCAAAGAAGAGGAAAATAAACCTATCTGAACTAAAGAATGAACAAAAAGAACAGGAGGAACATATGCCTTCTAATTCTCAGCGCAAATGCGGCGCTGTTGAATTCGTCAAAGATGACTTGTTGACGAAAGAAAGAATCTGGCACGGAACTAAGGAATAGGATGTAGCCGGTCTAGGAGGATAACTTGAGAAGGATGTCTTCTGAATAATTTGGATATGAATGAGCAGCTGCTTTTGCTGTAATATAGTATGGTGGACTTTTGTGCTGTTGGGGAAGGGAGTGGGATGGAATAAGAGATGGGCGCTCTTTAGCACATTTGGCTGTGCTTTGACAGCTCTGCGGTATGATGGTATGAAAGGATGGCTTTTGTGGTGCTGCAGCAGGAAGCACCGAGAATCCAAGATATGTTGGCTGCTCCTGTATCTGCATCCGGGAAAATTTTGCAAAAGCGAGTCTGAAAGCAGGGTGCTCAAGCATTCAACTGCTCAAGATTGTAGGCAAGGTGTCTAGGTCCGGTGGCTAACAAACCTCTATACCAGCACAGACAAGCAACAAAGAGCTACGTGCCTTTGCATCACATTGCTTTTCCTCGGATTCGGTCATGGCATTACTGCATAACTACATTGATATGCATATCTACAGATTTTTTTTATTTTTTATTTTTTGCATATCTGCTTCAACGAAAGTAAAACTTGTTGTAAAGCACCATAGGTCCATAAGCCCATTTCAGGTATCTGCCTACGATAGATTACTTGGACAGAATATCGTGCGTTTGCAGTTTCAAGTGCCCAACTAAGAGAGGGTATTGCAGGATAAACATCTACCGATTTCATCGAGCTCGTTTAAGTAAAATCGCCACACCAAAAAATCTGCTTATTCAGATCAGTGGCAGCCACTTATAGGTGCGGCATTTGCCTTTTTCCACGATGTCGTCATAACGAAAACCCGGGATCCGAATCTGCTCAGTGGAACAGTTCAGATTGCTTAAACTCCGGGCTAATGCAAAGATTGCAAACACCATCACCTCAATCCTTGACAGGAGCTAGTGAGATTTAGGTCCGGTAGCGTATGTACTCCCGGTCTCCCACCAACTCCATCCCTGCATGTTTGATGCCAACCGTGTGCATGGCAATGTGCAAGATGCCTCCTAAATGTCTGATCATAAGTAGCCATCACTTCAAGTTCCCCCTTTTCATCCTTTTTTTTTCTTTTGCAGTGAAGTAGCCATCACTTTGGTTCATGTGATTTTCCCGTGAAAAGCAAGAGGGGAGGCTAAAGGAGTGGAGAAGCAGACCAAGATGAAGGATCTGCATGGCGTTGATGATGAATGTTAAAAGCTTGTAGTAGTTGGTAATGCGAGGATTTGTTAATGAGTCCCTGTCAGTCACAGACAAGGATGGTCCTGCTTTGGTCAAGAGAATTCCGCTGTACAAGCGGAAAGTGACGAGTTTAATCAGTACCCAATCTTCTCTTACTCGTTTGTTTGCTAATGGCTCGTGTAACCTTCGAGGTTTCTCCTTGTAGGATTATACGCGTGCCTTAGGATACGGTTCTACATGAGGAAATGAGGTCCATAATCCTACAAGGCTAGTATATCTTTTATGTGTAGGCAAACGATTGGTTCTGAGATAACTGATGCACTAAGGCTATATGAACAATAAGCCAAAATGCGGTCTTATTGTAATGGTCAGCTTAACTACCAGCTCGGCCTTCTTTTAGTATTCTCTCAAAGCAGCCATGATCCATCTCTCTTTGCCAATGTGAAAGACAGAGACCACGAAGAATCAAGCAAGGGATGCCGATAGAGAGGACTCATGCTGGACACAACTACACTCGCCCAGATGGTCACATGCAGGACCAACCACGGTTCGGAAAAGACATGCATATGGGTTCTTGGTTTCTGCAAGTGCACTCGTTAGGTCACGGGCCAGCACACACTCAAATCCACACCAATCAAGTGAAAGATAAAGTGCGACATGCGCGGCCCTGCGATTTCCATGCCGTGTACCACTATTATCTGCTTCACTTTGCACGAATCGTTTGGTTTCTACAGCGGAAGTTGATGTGTTGACACAGCACTTCAAATGTTGGAAAAACGATCATTTCACTGCAGGAAAAAACCACACCTGTCTCCTGCTTTTGTGTGCAAAAATTCACCGTTTTGATGTGTTATAAGGAGCTTTCTTGCCAGGTGGTACCTATGAATAATTTCTACTTGTTCCACCCCTCAACTGCATCTTCAGTTGCATCTTAGGCTTCAGATAACACAAAAAAAAAAAACTGCGGTCACCTGACTATCTGATGCACTTATGACCCTGATCTCCTTTCTAACAACTACCATTTGCCAATTATATCAACGTACAAAAGGCACTAGGAATAATTTAGACGTAGCCAAAGCCAGCGATGTATCGCTGGGATCTGCTTTCGCAAGCAGCCAGAAACCAAAACCATGGACGTATCATCAGTGCACCCTGATCAAGTGATTACCCGATTTGCTTTCAGGTCGTTAGGTTGTGCTGTGCCCTGAGTGACGTAGATAGCCGTCGGCAGCAGCTAGTGCGCTGTGCTGTGCAACCCCCCATATCTGCGGCTGCGGCTTCCCTGTGGCCACACTGTGGGGCGATCCGTGTGGCCGCACACGTGGAGGCCATCTGTTCCTCCCGCACCAACAGATGGGCCCGCTGTAATTTTCCTTTCCCATCTAACACCAAAACTAAAGGGGGCTGTCAACCGAACAGATCCTCTCATGTTCAATTTTTTATGAGAAATAATATGCACACTGGTTACTGAAGGAAATAACTCGATGAAGCTTTAGCATCGTCGCCATCTAGATGCTGCTCAACTCATGTTTGTCGCTGGTTAATAGAACTGTCGGATACTTAGATTAAGGTATCCTAATCAGGGATACTTTAATCACTATCATAGCCAGCTGATGGCTTCGGCTTAGGCAC
>LAPY01002597.1:62549-73274 GCA_000970635.1 Eragrostis tef
TCATGCCAGAGAATATATATATATATATATATATATATATATATATAAAAGGATGAATTATGCTTCCAAACTGAGTACGGAGCATGGATGTCCCTGCAGAACAGGTGTTACAGGACTGAATGATAAATCTTAAGTGCTGCACCAGTCTCATGTGATTATCACCAAAAAAATGGTCACGTCTAAATATCCAATAAAAATAGATTTTTCAGCATAGGCATGTACCAAGTCATTACTCAGGATCGCGAAGGAAAGAGTGTCGAAATGTTAAGTCACCTGATATGGCGGAGGTCTGAAAAAGCACTGTTAACTTGATTAATTGAAGGTGGATGCAATGGGTGCCCAAAAGAATGCTCCATATTGGGCGGGAGAACTAGCATTCTTGAATCTAATGGAAGGCCTGTGGCAGAAGGAACGCCATGCACCAGGTTGTTACTGAGAACTTGTTGATGGGGTAGTTGCATTTGAGGTGCTTGCAATTGCATACTATGCAAAGGATTCTGGGAGAAATGAGGTAGAGGTCCATGAATGGAATAGCCAGCTTGATAACCCTGAAGACTTCCATTTGGCATGCCTGTGGCTCCTGAATGAAGAACATGTGTCAAAAGCAGGAGTTGCCAAGTACATCTCTAAAACTTAGACTTCAAATATTTCCATTCTATGATTTGCCAGTAATTTACTTATTCCTACCTAGAGTATATTAGTAGCAAATCTAGCAAAAATAGTAAATAAACAAGCCCAGCAAAAAATACATTAAGTGTTGGACACTTGGACAAGCCAATGTCTTCAAAGAGCAGATACTACTCCCTCCATTCTTTTTTTCTTGACGTTTCAGACAACCAATTTGCACTAGCTATAAGCTAGAAAATCCTGTCCTAACGTCATCAATTCAAGGAAGGAGGGAGTAATCTACTACCACTCAACTCTTCGAACACAGATGTGGGATCTAAGAAATAATCTATGATATTATGAGCCTATTTTTAGAGACTAGTTTACACACACGATACATTCCCCAAACAAATATTTTAAAAGTTATTAATAGTCAAAGTTTTAAGAGGTTGATCGGATGTAGCCCAAGACGTCATGGTAATTCAGCTACCCAAACGAGCGGCACGCCATGAAATAATATAGTACTTGTTTTAGCAAAACATCATTCAAAAGGTTTGCTTACCTGGAGGATTGGTCACTGCATTATTATATCCCCACTGTGGTACTCCATGAGGAATACCATTTGCAGCCTGAGCGATCCACGCATTGCACTGGCCGATGTCACCAGAAGGAAATAAATAGTTACCATGATGTACCAACTCGTGATGAGCAACCATTGAATTGAAACCGTTAGATCCATCTGCAGGAGCTTCTAAAAATGACCAACCATTGTTACTATGGTACTGTGGTGGGTGCGAAGATGCAGAACTGGGAAAACAATTCGATTGAAACGAAGTATTCCATGGCCCATGCACAGGATTCTGAGGCACATGAGCAGATGAACTTGAGCTTGCAAATCCATGAAGAAAATGTTGGTTACCCGCAGCTACTGCATTCTTTCTTTTGATGAATCCACTAGCACTATCACCAAAACTGCACCTGCTGCTACTCTCATCCATAGTTCCTGCAACTTGATATGGTAGCGGATTGCCCAGTCCAAAACTTTGAGTCTGAGGAATATACATGTTTACAGCTGTTGTTGACATGCCAGGACTGTACATAGCAGCTGGAAAGGCAAAACTTGCAGCAACACCGACAGGTGGGTACGGATTCTGAGGTTGCTGGTGTTCATGACTGCTTTCATAGTAACGCCGTAGATCTCCCGGAACTCCAACAGTAACTGGCACACCAAGATTGTTTGGATCGCTCGCAGTCCCTCCATGATAGACACCTTGAGGTTGAACTTGCACAGGTCCTTGCTCTGATTGAGGATTAGAAAGCTGTTGTGTCCAGACAGAATTTCTATGTGACATTATGACAACTTCGATTTTCTTGATTAAGGAGACTTTCAGCAATTATCCTTTATCATTACCTCTTCCTGCATTTAAGGTTGAGCAAATATGGTTACCATTCAATTTGATCTGGATAAGTAGAGATGCAATAAAAGAAAGCATGTCATTAGTGAAAAGCTGAATATTGCAAGTGAAAGCAATAAAATCATTCTGGACATACAAAATTGTACGGAAAGATTGACAAAAGTCAGATACACTTGGCTGATGGTATACATAAAATAGCTTGCTTATTGGTGATATGCCAAGGCCTCAAGCACTCAACAAAGCTTACAGCGTTGCAGAAAAAGACAAATCTTACTAAAGGTACAGTATCACTCTCACGTTTTGCAGTTCAAGTTTTAGAAGTACCGGTCCATCAACTATGGCTTGTTATTAGATGTTAACCGAAACATATATGTGCCCATATTCTGCATTTCAAACTTTCATTGCATGTTTATTAAAAATCAAACTACCTCTTAATTTACCATTTTCATGTACAACTGTTTCTCCATATATTTCTCCAATTTAAGTCCTTTAAAGAATTAGATCATCAATTTCGAAAATGCAACTGCATTTCCAGTAGCTTGTATGGTGGCAGGCCCTGATCGGCGTCAGCAGCTGCTAAGTGACTTCTAAAGCATGGTACTCTAGCACCTACAGTGGTTGCCATGAAGTCAGGGCACCAACAGATTATTACTCGTTACCCAACAATATATAGCAGATTTCGGTCCGTCAAGTTAAGAATCTTCTTTAGTATTATTTGTTCAGATTGGAATGAATCAATAATTCTATAGATACTTAGTGGGTTCTACATTAGATTTATAGAATAAATAATCAAGTTACAGCTACGCATTATCGAGTTACTCATTTATTTGACCATGGGTGGCCCTGTGGGGGTAGCTATGTTTAAAAATATCAATGAAACTTCCGACCGAATAACATTGACCATTATAACATGTCCACCAGGAATATAAGAACTGCAAAAAAAGAAAAAGAAAAATGATGAAACTGTTCACATCAATTACATAAAATGTCCTTCTATATAGGCCCTTCTGCACTGAACAAGAGTGGATCAACTAGGAGTGCAGGAAGGGCGCCCAAGCCTCACCATCTGTGGTGCAGTATTGAAAACACCCTGCCCACTACTCATATTGGAGTCGTGATCAAGAAGGGCATTAATTTAAACCAGGCAAAGAGACCCAAAGTCTAGGTCACATAGGGATTCTGGCCATGTTCAGCGTAATGACCTATATGTGTGAGTGAATGAAAACTACATGGCTGAGCCTGAGTCACTGAGACTGGACACACAACAATAATGCACAGGTTGCCCACAATGCCTCCTTTCGCCCAACACCAGCAAGCCTTGAGGCAGATGCTGGTCACTGTACGTTCCATCTCATAGTACAATTTCACATCATTCCTCTAAAAAAAGGTATCTTTTGATCCGGCTCCAGTGCACACACATGAACGAGTCTATTTATCCATGGTGATACCCCCCCCCCCCCCCCCCTTTTTAACTGCTCCAGTGTGAGTGATTTAACGGCCAGTGTTACTTCCACATGAGTGCAGGAGTCACAAACCGATGAAAATGCAATGTATGACTAGCCAATAGCAGAAAGAAAGGAGTCGATGCCTGAAGTAAGGAACTTCGATTCGGGCAAACATAGAAGGTATTCTTGAGGGTAACCAAAGAGCCATTTCTCTTGGTGCAGCTGTTTAGCCCACACAATCACTTGATGAACAGCAAGCTGTAACTCCAGCTCGGGATGGTCCCTAAAATTTGGTAAAAATGCCTACCACCGATCAATAGGGATGTCGAATGAATTATAGCAACCTCTAATAGGTAACAATTTCCCAAAGCCTTGCGTGTTATTGCGAATAGATCTTTAGCGGACTATGAACTATAGCCCATGACTTAAAACAGTTTGCCACAGAAAACTGCTGCTGGTGAGGAAGATAGTATAAGAGTGTAAGCTGTAACATTGAGCATAAGGCTCCAACGATGCCAGATGCTACAGCGATAACATTATCATTAGTTGAGTAAAGCTCCAATACAGTGTTTTTATATAATTGAAAACGATAGAATGCATTCTACGGTTCCTATGAAAAGGCACTCATCTCTCTTATATGAAGTTGGACAACCGTCCTCCCACATTCTTCAATCTCATGTTACTCTTAATCCATGCAAAAGTGAGCTCTTACAACTACTTGGCATGAAGTGGAAGGAGCCGTTAAGGAATAGGTCCTAATGTGGAGCATCAGCGTCTTCACCCATAATAACAGGTCATCTCTTCACCCATGATAACAAGTCATTTATTCAGCCATAACTACGTATCTGACATCACTATTCCCAAAAAAATGTCACGTCTTTCCACAAGTGTCCCTTGGTTGCCCTACTCTGGCGTCACGTGCCAACTGCCAGAAGTGTTAACTACACTAAGTGTAGGGTGCAACATGGCACCAGCATCACAACCACTTCCCGTAGTTGTGCTAACTATAGCTCCAACACCTACAAAGCTAGGCTTGAGAGATAGTTGTTTCACCGGGAAGTGAGTAATATCATGTAAACGGCGAATGGGTCCAAGCAGGCAAAAAGAGGAAGCATTTAGGGTATTTATAACGTGCATCAGTAAATGATAGCAAAGACTGATATATAATGATTAGTTACCAATTTAAGTTGAAAATTGTCCTTGTCTAAGAGATATAGTGTGTTAATTGTTTAAAAAGATTAGAGTCCTTTAAGTGATATGGGGTTGAATGTTTAAGACTCGATCAGCAATGGATAACAATGCGTCAAAGCCTCCCTAAATACCCATCACGCCAATGTAATTTTTCTCTTGTGAATTGTTTTTGCTCCTCCATGCCTGATTTGGGCCCTTGTTTCCAAGAGATCATGGTCCTAGAGCTGCAATCAGTGTGCCTCTATGCCATTAAACTAACTTTTAGACCAGTGAACAGTTAAGCATTTCCTAACTTTCATGGCAAAATGGATCCATATGACATGAAATAATTGTTCCCACGTGTACAATAGTGAATCACTTTCAGATTCATAATTGATTATGTGGTAAACGAAAAAAAAAAAGACAACAGCCACATGCATGTGATTTTATAGTCTGGGTAAGTTTAGTTGTGATTTAGCACCGTACTCAAGCTCCTATATCACAGGACACCAAGGTAAAATTACAACAGCTTCGAAGTATTCCAATTATAAGATCCATATAGTACCATTGGATTACATGCTGCTTAGAAATTATACACCAAATCAAACAGTAACATTCGTTGCATATTCATCATTCAATCTCAACACGATATAGAAAAAAAACAATGGAGAAACCATGAATTAAAATAGTCCAACTAGAGGCAACTACTGAGCATTCCTAATGGACAACACAAGTGGATATATGCTGCAAAACACTAATGAAAGCCTCAATGTGTCAGAAACAAGACTAGAAAGGGCCCAGGCTACCATATAAACACCACCAAAGCATAACCACCGATCTGAACTACATCAAATGAGAAACAGTATAAATATAATAAGTTCTCTGAAGAGTGAATGCTCAATGTCCGAATCGAACAACCGAACTACAATGAAAGCTCAACAAAACGGAGAGAAAAAGGCCTACACATGAAATGCTAGCAACTGCAAAATCCCAAACCTCAGAAAAGGCCACGTGTTCTAAAATGCAAACAAATTGCCCACCTAAACAAAATTCTTATAGCCAAACAGAAGTTCATATGAACCATTGGAAAAAACAATTATTCCTCAACGGTTCAACAAGTTAACCTGCCATCACATTCACGAGCAACGAACTGTTGCTGCTATCTCCTGTTTTCTCCCCAACTAAGAGTTCCTCATTCCAAAGCACAACCCTGAGCACTGACCAGATGCTCACGCGGCTGCACTTGGAACATCCAGTTTAAAATTTCCAATCACACCAAATGTGCATATGTTGTCACGAACAAAAAAAAACTAAAATTTCCACGTTCCACCGGACCACCAGACACATTGCTGCCTCGAAGCTCTGAAACGAGTACTGCGTCAATGGAGCGTGCATAGAAGTAACTATACCATAGCAGCAGCAAAAGAAATTCAAATCCCAAGCAAGCTCCGGAACGCAACTCTCACATTCCAACAGGTTCCCAAAGCGGCCACATCTTGCAGCAGGAATCTCTCCCCACTTCCCGCCAAACCAAACGCACATGGAGGCGTATGAGCTCCCAACGACACCCCGTACAGCTCTCCGAGCAACCCACCGAACATCTCGCACCTACGCATCCTCACTTCCCGATTGCTCGAATCGCCGGGATCGGGATGGAATTCCAACCACGTCCCCTCGCTGCCCGTGGGCAGCACAGCCATAGGAAAGCAAGCAAGCTCATGCGCGCAGACAATTCGAGGAGGGGAAAATTAACTTGGCGAGGATTCAGGAATCGCACCTCAGGAATAGGGGGCGATCAGCACGGCAGCTGCGAGGCCTCGGAAATCGAGCGACGGCGGTGGACGGCGGGCGGTTGGTAGCGGTGGTGGTGGCCGGTGGCCGGTGGGGGAATCGATCGGAAGGGGAGACGCGACGGGGGGTGTTGCGTATTTATAAGCAACGGGGAGCTTTTCTGGAACGGAAGGGGGAGAGAAGGAAGCCTCCCTGCTTTTCAGTAGTTTTTTTGGACAACACATGCGGTAATTCAGAGGGTCCTTGCTGTCTCTTTCCTCGTTTTACATTTGTTAATTTTTATTATGGGGCGATTTTATATTATCCATTGAAAAAGTCGCTCCTATTTTTATCTACTAGAGCGAGGGACAGATAGTTCACGTTTTTGTGCCCGATCATCCATCCACTGGCTACTATGCTTATCTGTTCAGTATCTCTGTATCCGTGTCAAAGCATATCCTTTCTGTTTTCAAGAGATTAGCGATTTTCAGGAAAAATGAATTTGTTTTCTTATCTCGACACCGAGGGGCATGTTGTCACGTTCTCAATGTATTGGTACTTTTTTGACAAAACGCTTCTGTCCTGACATGCTAGCGCTATCTTGATCCCTGAGAAAACGCCGAGGTGATAACATTTTGCTCACTCGTAGCTCATCACACCTCCAACCATACCTCAGTCCTCGGCACAAAGAAAAGCCTCAGCACCACTAGTTCAACAGCAAAAGCTTATTGTTACTGGTTGCACTTTGCTATCGCGCAACATCCATCCAACTCTCTGAAAAGCACCATCTGATCGCGACGCCAGTGGGTTTGGGCACAGTCGTCCTCCGTTCAGCACAAGACCGCTGTGTTCGAGTGGTTCACGCTTTTTAGTCGTCGATACAATTGTCCCTGCTTGTCAGTCACCAGAAGAATCTGGAACAGATTGGATCAGATGAACTCGCGAGACCGGTGATGCTTTTAGTGACGATGGTCCTTGAATTATTGCGTTCTTCGTTCTTTTCTCCCTTATACAAAGAAATAAATTTATTTGCCGCTTTTTACATGCGTACGTATGGCCAATGCATCGTCTGTGTCGCACATCGTTCACGTCAGGTCACTTTAGGCCGTGGCGTGCCGCTTAGGCGAACGATGACACGGGACGGGAGCTCTCTTCCAGATAAGGGCAAGATCTTTGCTCATGCTGTGATGTAGCTTGTGCCACAGGCCAACATGGCAGAAAACTAATAACCCCGAAATGTGCAACTATTTGGACGTTTCTAGCTAGTGAAAATATATACTCGCTGGACCAGAGGCAAAGCGTTGTTTGAGCTTAATGAACCAGTGGGTTGCCGCGCGCGGATTAGCTGGCTTTGGACCGGCACCGTCACGCAACGCGCAACGTGAGAGAGAGAGGACAGCGCAAGCTACCGAAGCCAACGGCCTCGGCACATGGCCGCGATCCATGGCCACACCAGCCACGCCAAACCTCCACAGCACACGCCGCGGCGGGGAAGACGTGAAACACGCGGCCTCAGACCTCGAGCACCCACGTCGCCACTCACGTGCTTTTTTCCATCAATTCGCTTATGTTAAGCTTCGACCCCCTATCCGCGGAAGCGAAGTGTGGACGGCAAACGAGCGGTTACCCTTTTTCTCCAGGTGGATTACCCATGAATCGGAAGCGTGAACTGGTGGGACTTGCGGCGGAGAATTGTGTGGGACCATAACCGATCCGGCCAGGCTTGTGTGTCTGGGCTGGCGAGAACGAGAGGTGCTTGCTTGCCCGCTCACCGCTGAAGCAGGATATTCCTCGTCGTACTCGTAGATGCCGGCGGGCGTTGGAATCTTCCTCCAGGAGCCCAAAAAAGGGGATCGGCACGACGGCACCACGTCTCAGACTCGATGCAGAGGGGCGCCGAGTCGGACCGACCGACGGAATTGCAGAGTCCAGTTCGGAGAAGCGTAGGATTGAGGGGCCATATATTGGGACCGGGCCGGGCCTCCTCCCTCTCTTGGGTCCAAGTCAACAGAGCCGCCATCGATTCTCAAAAAAAAAAAACGCTCTACCAGGCAGGCCGTCTTGATCGGTTTCGAGCGGGAGAGGCACCGCCATCGATCGAGTGAGAGTTCTTGCGGCGAGTTCGCTTCCCGACGATGGAGACGTGTATGATGCATGGCAACGACTGGCTGCTTGAGCTCCCCATGGGGGGCATGGACGAGTTCGTGGAAGAGGAAAGCCAGGCGGCGGCGGCGGCGGGAGCGATCGGCATCGAGACGGTGAGCCACGAGTACATCGACGACCTCCTGAAGCAGGTGGAGGACATCAAGAAGGCTTACAGGGACCAGCGCGCGGAGGGCCCGCGACGTCCCCTTCCAACCAGGCGCGTCAAGGACATCATGGAGGCGTACGAGAACCAGCCCGGGAAGCAGGCGGAATCCCTCTGCCTCTGGATCCGGTCTGCCACTCTCAGGATGAAGATGGACGAGGAGGATCATCGTCTAGGTCTAGGACAACATATAATGATGCAATAGTTTGCTGATGGGAGATTATTGGTGGCTCATGTTTGTTTACGCTGTGTTAAGCACTACTCCCTCCATTTTCTTTTTGTTGTCGTTAGGACAGCAGGATTAGTGCAAATTTGCACTAGTTTAGCTGTCCTAACGTCAACAAAATAAAAATGGAGGGAGTAAGCAGTATTTCTAATAAGCTATATATGCAATGTGCTTGTCAACTATTCTCATAATGATCGAACTGTTGATTGTCCGCTACGGCTGCTGGAAAAGGCGTCGAAGGTCGAACCACCGGCATGGCACCCTCACCCGGCTCAGCACATCAGCAATGGGACGACCGACATGCCGCAAATATTTAAACAGACAATACCCGGGCCAAAGCGACTTATTTTCAAGGCAAGAGCCGCCTACTTAGGGTACCATGAAGCAAGAAACTCAAAACCAAGCACTGGCATGACCAGGTTGAACCAGACGGTGAATACAACGAGAAATCACTGCTAACATAGAACAGCATGACATAAACATTGATCAAAATATTCCAATAACATCTTCAAATAAATTTACATGTCTGATCAAACAAAATAAACAGGGGAATCCTGCACTTAAAGATTACTCGACAAAGCATAATACGAACCCACACAAGCTCACTTAGTATAGCAGTACAGTAAATAACGAGCTAAGCAACAACTCCAGCAGATATTGCTCGACGTGCTCGTCTTAAGATACTTGCAGCGGAAACATCACTGCTTTGCCTCCCGTTCACGGTTCCACTGTTCAATCTTGGCCCTGCGCTCCTCGCTGCTTTCCCTGACTGGGCTCCTCGCGCGCCTCGGGGGACTACCATGCCTGCGCCTGCCTCCATCATCATACCTATCATGCCTGCCGCCTCTACCCCCTCCATCGTCGTACCTGTCATGCCTGCTGCCTCTACCCCTCTGTCCACCACCACGGTAACCATCACGGTCACGGGGGAAATCATCGCGGTCACGTTGTCCCCTCCTGTGGCGTGGACTTGGGCTGCGGCTTCTCCCGTGGTACCTCCTGGTGGCAGACCGCCCATAGATCTTCCTCCTGAGATCCCTGCCAATCTGCTTCACATGCATGAAATTACAGTACCCACCACGGTTGCAGCTATTCTCCTCAAACTGCCGACAGGTAGCTTCACGAAAGTCAGTCACAGGAGAATACTCAACAATAATAGGACGGCCAGAGTAAAAGCGGCCCTGGAGAGCATTGTAAGCTGCAGCTGCCTGTTCTTCCTCCCTGAACTGGACATAGACATTGCCTATCATGTGGTCAGCAAGGTTATCACAGACATTCAGGTTCTCAAGCTCACCAAACTTGCTCAATTCCTCATAGATGTCCTCGTAGAAGTCCTCAAAGTGCTCCTGCATCTTCTCGGGATCAATAGGTTGACCTTGAGCATCAACTCCAGGGGTTATCATATCAGGGCGCTGATACATGTTAGCAAGCACAAGAGTTGGTGATATTGTTGGCCTGTTGTGAAGGCGAGAGCAACGATCCCCATGACGACAAGCCCCAATCTTGAAGTAAAAAGGACAGTTGACCCTATCCTTTTCAGTGCCAAAGATCGATGCCAAGTGCTCGGCCATGATTTAACTCAACCTGCACGTGCAAGAAATAGCAGTATAAGAATCTTCCCTCAATACAAGGAGAACTAGAGAGCCTATAGATTCATGATTTTCTTATCTGGAAACCACAGGGATCAAGGAATACCTCAATTAAGGTCGTCAGTATGCAAGACTAAGTAGACAAAAAGGAACAACGGTAGCTAAAAATAAACCAGGAAAAAAAAACACATGTATC
>LAPY01002598.1:28849-40223 GCA_000970635.1 Eragrostis tef
CTCCTCCCCCCACCACCACTCTCCCCCGCGCGGCTGTGTGGAAGAAGCATGTCGACCGCGCACAATGCCACGGCCACAAGATCTGACTGCCACCCAAACGCACCACCACCATCTGGATATGGACTTCAAGGAGGAGCACGAGGCCTCAATCTTGACAATGGTGAAGTCTCCATTGGAATATACTGCAACAATAGAGAGGGATATGCAAAAGGGCCTCTAACCTAGTGATTAGAGCACTTTAGTAGCATTTAGCAGACCTAGGTTCAATTCTCCATGAAAGCAAATAACCAGGCTGGAATAAAAGAAAATAAAAAATGTCCCTGCTGCCGGCATCCTAGCCGTTGCATAGGCCGTGTGCAAAAGGGCTTCTAGCCTAGTGGTTAGAGCACTTTAGTAGCATCTAGCAGACCTGGGTTCAACTCCCCATGAAAGCAAATAACCAGGCTGAAATAAAAAAAATAGAAATGTCCCTGCTGCCGGCATCTTAGCCGTTGCATAGGCCGAGCCTACAGTGGGCTTCGATGACGCTCGGGAGATGGACGGGACGGGGAGGCCTTGGAGTAGGCGGCGCTAGCTAGTATTATTGCTTGTGATGCTCTGGGGCAAGTTGTAAGCCAATACTCAGATAAATCAATTACGGAGCTTTCTTTGGGCTAAAGGGGGAGCTCAAGCTCAAATTGACTCACTGCACATAACATACCTTCTGTCAAATCCAAGGCCAGCTCTGATATAAGCTACTGCCTCTGTCCACAAATGTAAATATTTTTGGGTTTGATCAAAGTCAAACTTTCTCAACTTTGAATAATACCACATAAAAAATTATAGAAACAATTACCTATTGCAAATTTGCAAAAATAAAAATGTATCATGATAGATGATTTAATTAATGTTGAATCAATCAGGTATTTCATCAAAAGACAAAAAAGGAACATTTTGATTGCCACATCAGATGCTCATATGCGCTTCAGGAAATAAGTAAGGTATCAGCCATAATCTGGTTCCATATCTGCAGGGCAACGAGATTACAGCAAGCAAAATCGCAGCATTTGCGTTTAGAAATCAGCAACAAATACAACATCCTAATCGTACATCCTAATTTCTGGCTATATAAATAAATCCATTACACCTGGGACAACCATCCACAGCAATCGCAAACCTCAGACCCGAAGCAAAATTACTCGATCGATCGCCATGTCCTGCACGACCCATGTTACCGTCCTTCTCGTCATCGTGGCGGCCCTGTCCTGCTGCCATGCCAGCACGGGTGGCACCAAGATCTCTGTGAACAGATGTAAGCTGTCGGAGATCACCGTGTCGACGGTGAGGACGGGGATGCTGGTGAAGGGGCAGCCGCAGTTCCAGGTAACCAATGAAAACAACTGCATCTGCCCACAGTTCGACATCCACGTTCGCTGCCTCGGCCTGCCCAGCGTCGAGCCGGTGGACAGGAGCAAGGTCGCCCCGGTTGGGGGCGCGGGAAGCTCTGCATCGTCGCCAACGGCAGCCTCATCTTCCACGACTTTGGACCGGTGACGTTCACGTACGCATGGAAGACGCCGCTGAGCTTCGCCGTCGTTAGTGCCAAGCCGAAGTGCATCCTGAATGGCTTAGGAGGATGAGACAGGGTGTGAGAACACATGTTGCCGTTTACTTTTCATTCGTGTAATTTGATCCACGGATTGCATGCTTGTTTTGTTTTTTTGCCTTTTTCATAAGAGCTATCACAGTGCGGCAATCAAATTGTCAGTACATTCCCTCTTCTAAATAAATCCCCAGAGTCAATCCACTTGGGGCCCATAGTTCAGCATGAGAAAAGCTCACTGATGATGCAGAGGGTCGTGATTTAGATCGCGTCATGGCCTATGTCAGCGGCACAAATCTCGATGTATGTTACGTGGAGCTCGATCCTTATATACCAAACAATTTGAGAATCCAAAGATCGAGAATGAGGAATAATTCTGCATATTGGACGTTCCTACCTACGCACCGGACGTAACGAAAATTTGTTACAGTCCATTAGGCCCCTTGATTATTTTTTTTTGTCATTCCTACGGAGTGGGTATTTTCTATTCACTGAATGCTCTACAAGGATAATTAACAATTTTTCCACCAAAAATATTGTAGACGTAGTTGGTTGGATTTCCAGGAATGCAGTGTTCATCTCTTTTCACAATAGGTTGCCATGTATTCGAACTAAAAGAATATGCTTTCACTAAATTTCTATTTTAGGTTATCATAGACTCATATTTTTTTTTGTTACGACTAATCAGTATTATCACCGTGATTAGCTTGTCATGGCAAACATCTTTTCAGTTGCTACAAATAGGCTAATCTGATAATACTGCAAACTTTGTTGCGATACAATAAAGCTATAGCCATGAGTGAATAACTGTAGCACATCCAAAATCTATTGCATCAAATTTTAACTATATACTGCCATTACTTGAATGCATTTTTCTACATGATACAATAATTTCATTGTGAATACTATATAATGTCACTGGCATTGGTGTAAAGCCTTTTCCATTGAAAATCAAGGTGTTCCTGAATCCTAGCCCTTGTGCCCTTGTCCATTGAAAATCAAGGTGTAATGATCGATTCTTAATCATAATCAGGGCATGAGGTGTGATGCAAATAATTGTTTTGGTGGTTGTTTGGAGGTTGGAATAATCGGTTAGTTAACCGTTAATCTTTTGTTCTCGCAAAAAAAAACGTTAGTCTTTTGGTTGGCAAAAAAAGTCAACTAAACAATTAGTCAACAGCGAGGCGCCAGTGGTGACTTAACGGCTTTGTGCTTTCAGCGGTAGGCGACGCAGCTGTCGACAGCGAAGCGCCAGTGGTGACTTCGTCAATCTCTAGGATTTGCCGGCTCAATCTTCGAAGATGCTCATAGGGGTAGGGTTTGCGTATGTACGTTCATAGGGGTGAGTGTGCGTGCGTTGTGAGTGTCTGAGTTGTACTGTGTAATCGAAAAAAAAACAGTTAGTCTCTTGAATCTAAAAGAGGCTCAATCACATTTTCAAGATCCACCAAAAGTGACTTATTGTCACCATTCCACCCCCTGAAATTAAAAATGAGTTGTTTCTTTGTTTACTACAGTTATGATTTATGAACGTAATAGTGCCAGCATTCCTCATGATCTTTCCAAGGAATTCATAGGTTTTAAAATTTTCATAACAAGTACTACATTATGGGCTCAGTTAGTAATGCTACTAGTAACAATTTCAGTACTGAAACTGAGACTAATAAATCTGGGTGACAATAAATAGAGGAGGTATGAAGGCTATGCTAAAAAACGATGTAGCACCTGGGGAACCAAATAACACCATGATACAATTAGCTTCCCAATCTGCAAAGGTTGTAGAAGAATAACACAGAAACAACGCGTTGAGCCAGCATTTTCCAATAAATTTATATGTTTTAAAATTTTCATAAGAAGTACTATTTTAAGAGGCCAGCTGTAACATTAATTTCAGTACGAAAAATGAGACTAATCAATCAGGGTGACAACAAATATAGGAGGAACGTATGAAGGCTATCATAAAAACCGGTGTAGCACTATAGGAAGGCAATAACTCGATGATAATAAACTTCCTAATCTGAAGCGTTTGCTTAGAATATAATATACTGAAGAAAATCTGATTCTGATCGCCTGAAATCCAACCCACTTCTGCTATATATACGGCCCTGTACACACCATATTTTTCATCACCCAAGCTCAAACAACTTACTGCAACACAGAGGCAAATCAAGAAGAGAGATCGACATGGCTTGCACTTTCAACTTCACCGTCATCCTCTTCCTCGCCGCGTCCGTACTCTGCAGCCACGCAATTACCGACCGTCCCGGCGCCTGCAAGCTGTCGGAGCTCCACGTCACGGTGGAGCGGACAGGGAAGTTGGTCGCCGGCCAGCCGGAGTACAAGGTAACCATCGACAACCAGTGCTGGTGCGCGCAGATGAGCGTCAGGGTGGGCTGCACCGGTGGCCTTCCCAGCACCGAGCCTCTGGACACGAGCAAGATCCGCCCGGAGGATGGTGGAGTCTGCCTGGTCAACGACGGCATGCCAATCGACAAGGGGTCGCCGGTCACGTTCACCTTCGCGTCCAAGACGCCGCAGAGCTTCCCTGTTACATTGGCCGTGCCGCACTGCTGATAACCATCCCAGGGAATGGTGATTCAAGAATGCTTGTTATTTGGTCTTTGTTTCTTTCTAGTACAATGTACGTAGCTGAGAGGAAACAAAAGTCTTTGTCGAGCCGTGGGCAATTCTTTTAGCTGCCATTTAATTCGAACATGGAATAAAATCATGGCAGATGGGCCAATCTTGCAATGGAGACGACACAAATTACAGGAAATCTGAGGTTGTAGCTTCTCATTCCAAAGCACGATTGGGATATTATGTGTCACGTTCGTAACTACAATGAGAAGTTCTCTGGCCCCATGCATCTCCGGCAGATTGATCTTTTCAATCCGCATTTGTGAAAAAATTATAGGGGAGAGGGCGGAAAAACGTGCTCCTGCAGATTAATCTTCCTGTTCCATGTTCCCATATTTGTCTCGATTGATCATATCACCAACAATGCAACCTTTCCCCCTCATGCCTTCGTCCGAACCCCTGGTATGCCAATCACCTGAGGGGCCAAAAGTTCTCCAATCAAGCACACAAGGGAAACCACCAAGGGTTGCATGAACCTTTTTTCTCCTTTTTGAATTTACTGACCCTGAAATTAATCGCTGAAAAATGAGGTGTCATTCTGGCATTCTGCAATGGTTTAACTCATAAATGAACATTAATTATGGATCCATGGATATGCATCAGGCTCATCTTCTGGCAGTGACACTTGTTTCTGTGAGTCCTCTCTTGGAAGAAAAAGAGAAGGACCAAAAAGGTGTTTTCTTAGAACCAAAAAAACTTAGTAATATGCTAATTTTTCTTTCTTTTATTTGCGAAAGAAAGGGGTGTAGTAATCACACAGCAGATATTCTTACAGACTTCACACGACCAAGCTCGCTACCAACAGAGGTAGACAGAACACCGTTCGACATAATAGTCTCAGATTGAATTAAAGACTAGACACAAAGAGGATGATCAAACCTCTTGACAACACAGTCCTTATTCCTTAATGCTAGCTGTGCTAATTCGTGAGCAACCCATTCACCTCTCTCTTGATTTTGTAGAAACCTACCTCGGGCAGAAGAAGACATGCAGCCCAAATCTCCCTCACCACGTATTGCTCAACAATTTGCCAAGCAACACCAAGATAAACACCGCGTTTACGCAACGGCGAAGCGACTGATTTACGCAACAAATCAGCAAAGCTTTCTTCTCACTTTCGCAGAGAAGATTCGGATGTTTTTCACGACAAAACACCAAAGGAAAAGGAAAAGGAAAATAGTAGATGAAACATGACGAGATATCAATTGTATTCTGGCTTCCTGTTTACATGCGGACCTGGTTATATATTGACCGAAACTCACCTAAACTCTACCTAACAAATCTTATCTAAACAAACCGACTCCAATTGACTTCCAATCGTAACACTTGCAAACTCTAACTAATAAACTAATCTCATATCTCACGCATCTGATTTATACCTGGCCGCACATTTGTTTTTCCTCGGCACGTCATCACGTTAAACTCTGATCCTTGCTGAAGATCTTCATGTAATTGTTCTGCAGGAGTTAATCATCAACCACCATACGTGAAGCCCATCTCCACGTCACTTGGACATGCAAGCTCCGACCAAACCTTGCGTCAGCTCCTGTTCTTGCCAAATTTCATGGCAAACACCACGCCGCTCCAGCTTGCTATGGTTGCATCTTGGCCCTTCAGCACGTCAATGAGGTACCAGCAGTCAAATTCTAGCCGAACAGGTTGACGAGCCCACTCGGCCGCTAGTCGTTCTCCATCAAGGACAGCTTCTGCCTCCGCCTGAATTGCGCTCGCACAGTTCTTCACTAGCCTCCATGCAGTTAGGAGCACCGTTCCGTTTTCATCACGGATGACGACCCCCGAGCTTGCTTCACCCTGCTTTCTCGAAAGCCTGCATCAATATTTACTGTTAAACCATATGTGAATTGCCCATATATCTCTATCAGCTTAGGCCTCGTAGCGGAGGTCCTCTGATCCCAAGCTTAAGTTGGTGGGTGAACTGGTTGGTGCATGCAGCTTAACATGGTATCGAGCTAGAGGTCTTAAGTTCAAGTCCTGGTGACCGCATGTTCCGCTGCGCTGGTCCTATTTCCACGTTTGCGCCCACGAGAGCTGCACGTGAGGGGGAGTGTTGAACCATAAGTGAATTGCCCATCTATCCCTATCAGCTTAGGCTTTTAGGTGAACTGGTTACTTAACATTTACTTTACACCAATTAGATGGCGGTGGCTCCCATTTGTGAGTCGTGGCCGAGGCCCCTTTCGAACCTCCTGCTTAATGTTGCTCGGAGCTGCACCACTGAAACAGTTTACCCTTCCCTTTTCTGTCAATGGTTGCTTCAGGTTGTCGCGCAATACATAATGATTCACGTAGGTCTGTAGCTCATCAGAAAGTGACTCGGGCCAACAACGGAGCAGGTTCCTTTGCCGTGTATAATATCGTTTCGGAGATGCCAAGTCCGCCATAGCAGCAGCAAGATGCATGCGCCAATGTCCTTTGAGACTCGACCGAGCAGAACTTGTAACCAATCTGGGCCTGATTTAAGGAACCATGCATTCTTCTGGTGGTAGGTACCATACCTTTCTCATCTCATCTCTGAGTGCAGTTGCCTTAGTGCACTCAGAGATGCCTTAGTATATGTTAAAATTGTGTCTCTGGAGAAAAATTACTAGCCAATTTTTAAATGATTTTGTTTATAAATACACATATGAGATAGTTTATCTAAAAAGATATGAGATAGTCCTGCATGTTGCCCAAATTTCAACAGTACCATCTGCCTGTATCTGACGAAATATTTCGGCGGGACTACGATTTCTCGCTAGGAACACAACTGGGTGTATAGTCAAAGCCACACATGTCATGAAGCTTCCTAATGTCGATAAGAAGAAGCCTAAAGTCACTGTAATAAACAACTCATGCAGCACAACACATGATGTTCTCACAACACCAGGTCTACGGCTCTGCTGACGGATATATATAGAATAAAGACCAAAACATAACGAAAATTCTGAAAAATATTCTCCTCGCATATAATAAAACAGTGTACAAGAAGATCATAATGCAGCATATCAATCGATTGGTCACTTGGTTCCTTTTCGAACGTGCCAAGTGTCTACCGCAGAGAGCATTTGCACATATGCTTGCAGAGACCCAAATGTGCTGCTTTACCGGTATACCTAATCATTTTTTTTTTTGCACATAAAGCTAGCATCCATAATGAACGATGGACTCAAACAATAATGTTTGCTACTTTCTCGTGGTTCACGACAGAGGGACAGAGATGAAAAACCCGGACTAGACAGGTACAATGACGATTACGAATAAATTTGTATAGTTCATATATACCAAGAATGTGTAATTATGAGACAAATATATTTCGTATTCAAATACTACATCATGCTTAACGTCCATGATATCAAACAAGTGAGACAGAGGAAATCTTAGGATTGCACAAATATGAGGAAAATATATAGATGTTGCAGGCACAATTTGAATTCCTTGAAAAGTATATTTCAGTTTTGATAGCAGTGGTAGCACTGCCGTGACCCACTATTATTGATCGGACCACGCTCATGCGATCTGCCAAACTTATGCTAGATGAAAACACGCATTGTTCAAGCGAGCTTTCACATATATCTCACGGTTGGATACTAATAAACAAGACCAAAGGAGGAATCTTGGAAACTTCTTGACAAGCATACGCCCTCCTGGAGGCTGGCGAAGAAACCGCAGAACATACTGTGGCTTGAACGATACTCCATATGGCGAGGAACTTTTTTAATCTTTTTATACCATCTCTTTACGTTTTTTTTTCTTTTTTTGCTCCGGAGAAAAACCCATTTTTTTGAGCAAGCTTCTCTCGTGCCTAGTGTAACCTTGAGCATGCTGCATGCATGCTCCTGATAGCTCTCAATAAGGAATTCAAAAACGCTAGTTAGGGTAAATCCTTTATTCTTTCCACAAATTAGCCTCATAAACTTTATTCTGTGATGTTCATATTCCGTAATGACTCAAACTGATTGATGTACAGATTTTTTTGCACTTGTGGCAGACGGAGATGACATATTGACTTGTTTTTTTTTGTTCATCATTATAAGGATATATGAGTATAATGGAGTGCTAAGAAATTCTCTGTTTAGTGATGATAGTATCAGGAGAATGTCTGTTTAATTATAGGAAACATGTGAAAATTATGACTATTATATAAAAAACTCGGCCCGGGGGATTGACCTTCACCCACGGTATTCATATAAGAAGAAAAAAGCCTTCTCACAGAGGCCGAGAAAACCCCTGAACCCCCCTTCCACCCTTACACAGGACCCGCTCTCCAGGTGAGTCTGGGCCGGGGCAAAGCACCGTTGCCCAGCTGGGCCGGGTTTTCTACCATGCTTTGGGAATTAGGAGAGGCGAGGGGATTTTTTTAACCCCAGTCCGAAATTCGCTCCCACTGGGAATCGAACTAGAGACCTGAGGAGATGCCGCTGGAGCTCCTAGCCAACCAGCCAGAAGTCCTTTGGCTTATGAGTACACTGCTAATTAGCAATAGGCATTTGACTAGAACATAGATTCATCGATAATGGTATTTTTGAGCAATAACATATTTTCTCCATCACTCTTTGCGACACGACCATTCAATTTTTATCTTCTTAATTTTTAGGTTGCTACACTTCCAATGATTTAAATGCATGGCCTTAGCTGTGAAGGAACAAGAAGCCATTTTATATGACAAACAGGGGTCTTTTTGTTCGGGTCAATGGAGGCACGGATAAAGTCACCTCCATAATGCAACCATGGCTTGAAGGTTCGTACCAATCCAGGAAACCCTCTCCATGTCCCTATAAATAGAGCATAGCCGTGTAACAACTTCATCACAAACCAAGCTAGCTGGTGACCACATAATAAACCAGAACTAAGCCCCACGCTCTGCTCTTCCAAAGGAAGGACAAGAAAAAGCATGGCCACTGCCTTCAATCTTGGGGTCCTTGGTTTGTTTTTGATGATCATCTTTGTTCTAGGTAAGCGAAGCAAGATGACTCGTATTCTGTAGGAAAAGGTTAGACTGTTTCTAATTGAGAAGATTTTAACTTAGTCTGTTTCGATGAGGCAATTCTGTTCCCTCATATAGAGTTCACTACAGATTTGGACTAGTAAATCGATCTTTCCTTTATAACCCATCGGGGACTAGGTTTTATGCCAATTATTGTTCAAATTCTCCATACATTCCAGTGCATATATTAATTATCATTTCGTTTTAATACATACAAGGATCAGGAACAAACGGGCAGCAGTGCGACACGTCCAGCATCCTGGTGCAGACCATCAACATGGGCACCAAGGTGTCTGGCGGAGACACGGTGTTTGAAGTGCAGGTGATGAACCAGTGTCCATGCGCCGTTAGGAATGTGCGACTCAATGGTGGAGGGTTCGCGACAACGGTGGAGGTTGATCCGGCAGTGTTCCGTGCCGATGACGGAGATGTCTACCTTGTGAACGGCGGCGAGCCGATCACGAGCATGGCCACCGTCAGCTTCCAGTATGCCTGGGACCACTTCTTCCAGATGACTCCCAGGAGCTTGGAGGTCGACGGACAGTGCTAGTTGTCTTGTTGGAGTCAGGTGGCCCATATAGGAGGCTATATCTTTGGCACAGTGTTCTAATAGACAAGTACTAATAGTGTGTGATTGTGTGTTTGAGAGAGAGAGGGAGAGGGAGAGGGAGAGAGAAAGAGAGAGAGGTGCGATGTGTTAGCTCAATAAACCTTCTCTCAAGAGCGATTCTGCTCTAGAAATGTGTAGTATTGTATCAATATTATATAGTGCTACCTTGTGATGCAAACTTCGGCAAATTTTGAATGTATGAATTTCGCTGACTCGTACTTAGTAACACAATCTCCTGTGAAATTGTATAGTATACACCAGGTATGCTCACGATATGGCTGTGTGCGGTCAGTGACATGCTGCCCATGTGGTTATTACAATATATAATAAAGAGAAATTTTATGGTTCTTGGGACTTCACAAGCTTGCTCTCTTTGTTGCGATACATAGCACCCAGTTCAAGTATATCTTTAAAAGGACTTGTGTTTCTAAACTAAAATTGAAACTTCGTTTCAATGCTTGTCTATTTTTTCAACAGAATGATTCATTATTTACACAAAAATAAATGTTTTTTGTTACATTTAATATTTTGAACCAAGTTCAAAATTTATTATCTTAAGAAATACTACTTACAAACTCAACAAACCTTATATATTAGAAAAAAGAATAAAACGGTAAAAAAAATCAAGTAGTAGATGATGTTCCGTGCGCATTGTACCCATTTAGTGCGAAGGCCGTGCTCATGAAAGTTCTATTTTCCATTGAGTTTAGATTCGTCCAAATGTGTTGTTAGTTTTGGCTTAGCAGCTTAATAACGTCCAACAAGGGCAGTTCTCAACGGATGGACACCTCAGAAAGACAGAAACAAATGACAAATCTACCTACTCGCATCCTGGGCTATCTATACATGATATATCTGAGCCCTACGGCGATGCTGATACTTGCAACATATCTTGGATGGATTGGCTCCTAGCGTGGTGAACCTACTTGAACAGTCTACTCAACCCAATTCTTATCCATTTAAGCAATAAAGTTCTCCAATAATGTCGAGGGATCAATGCAGATAATTATTAACTCCGATCCCATAACTCAATCAATATGAGGAGGACAAAGAACGCGACAAGACATTTGGTAATTCAAGATTATGTTTGTATTTCCTACCATGTGAAACTACTTGAGATAAATTGACCTACATGTTTTTTTCATATAAATCATAACTACTTATTCACGACAAGGGAAAATGATAATGGGGATCTTATGATTGTTTGAGTATGGATCCATGCTGTAGCGTCACCGCTATTCGCAGGATCGAGTCGGTACGTGCTGATGAACAAACACAACAGTACAACACATAAAGAGCACAAATTTTTGCATATGTAGATTATTACATCAAGTTTTGGATGAATTAAAACACGTGAGTACACAGCGGAAGTCTAATATACAAGAAACATCTAGTACTCTCGACGATACAAAAGCCGCACATCGAAGCCCGCGATGTGGACCTGCCAGAAGCTCCACCAAAATCAGCGGAAGCAAGAATTGCCTGCACAAAAACAACAACGAGGCAAAGCCTGAGCAACTAATACTCAGCAAGACTTACCCGTCAACGTGGCTAACTACAG
>LAPY01002598.1:42008-54749 GCA_000970635.1 Eragrostis tef
CACTTTTGGAACTTTGGGGATTTATTTGAGCATCTAAACGAATTTCTAAAATCGCCAAAAATTCTCCAAAATTCTCATTTGGGATGGGCTATCTCCAGGATTTTTGGTTGGGTCAAGTTGTTACAGAAAAGTTTGAATTCCTTCAGAAACTTGGATTCGACAATTGTTTGAATTATGATTTCGAATTTTGAATTTGGTTTGGTTTTTGAGTCCAGCTTAGCTTGGGCATTTGCAGGCTTTCTCTACAGTGACACGGGGTGTCACACATGCCTAATGGAAAATGATAATGTTTGAGTACAGATCAAATCTGGATTTCTTCTAAGTTACTTTATTTTATTTGCGAGCAGAAAAATTTAATTGATTGGTAGATGAACTCATGTGTTCCAGCAAACTTATTAAAGGTGCCAAACATAATTTCTCATTCCATAGCTCCCTGCCATTCATATATATACATTCGTCTCAACTATGCACTCCAACAGTTACAAATAATAAAGAGTGAAATGCACCTTGGGTACGTAAACTATTTAGGGATGATCGTCTAGTACATAAACTCCTAAAGTGATCATCTAGGTCCACATGCTATTTAAGGATGGTCATCTAGGTACATAAACTTCTAAAGTGACCATGTAAGTCTACAAACTATTTAGGAATGGTCATCTAGGTCCACAAACTAATTATGCTCTAACTGTTTAGGTCCAAATTCCTCCGTGCGTGAAAAAAATCCTACGTGAACATGCCACCATGAATGTAGAGGCACATGCTATGTGTGTGAGGAAAATACTAACGGTGAAAAATTGCATAAAAAGTCACTGTCTGGCAATCGAGAGGTGAGGCGGTGATCAGGAGGCGACGGGCCCTCGTTCGATCCTACTGCTGAGCGGAGTCGACAATCGTGCGGTTGGTTGCCATGATTTTCACGACATATCGCTGCCTCACATTCTGAAAGAATTTGAACCTAGACAGCTACAACATAATTAGTTTGTATACCTAAATGGTCACTTAGGACTTTATGTACCTAGATGACTATCTCTAAATAGTTTGTAAATCTAGATGGTCACTTTAGAAGTTTATGTACCTAGACGACCATCCATGAATAGTTTATGTACCTCAGGTGTATTTCACTCAATAATAAATAAGAAACAGGCAAAATCCAGGAAGCTCCTGGAAGAGTACATACACTCTCCTGGATTGATCCAAGGACATAAAAGATGTGCTATCTTCCATTATACTCAATCGGGCACGTGAACTTAATAGCTTTTTCATGCCCCTCTTCTAGCTTTTCTTAATTAAGGAGAGGAATCCCATTCTTTGAACGTGTTTCTCTAGCCCATTTTTAGCTGGAGATGTTCTTGGTGCGCGCTTAGCTCTTAAGGAACTGAAAACATCGGTAGGAACATTTTCCTTAATAATTTTCAAGTTTGAAAAAGTTAATTTTATTCTATTATATGATTCATATTCCTTTCAAATTTAAATTTAGATTGTACTAATGTGCATTCCGCTGTAAATGCATGAAGATGCATGGATATAGTTAAAACATTTAATTTTAGAAGTGACCCGCGCTCCCTTCATGGCTAAGAAAATAAGTTTGTTCTACCACAAAGCTAAGAAAGAAACTATTGATGCTGTCCACTAATGGTGGGCCTCGACTCTAGTCATAATATAATCTGAATACAGAAATGAGGCATTGCCTTCCAGCAGTAGTGTCCAGTTACAGAATTTTAGTTGCTTTTATTATAACTCATCTTAGTGCATTTTCACTTTCTTTTGGTGATTTGGAGTACTGAAAGCATGTTTCATTCTGAACTTTATGAAAACTGGAATATCGTAATGTTAAATATTATCAAATTGAGTAAATGTGATGAACATCAGATGACAAACTAAATGAAATGAATTGATCAAGTTATAACAGTATTTAATCTATCAGTCCTGTGCACCCTTTTAGTCCAAGTGAGGTGCAAGGAAGGAATTGAGCACTTTGTCTCTTTTGCAGCTTCCAATGCATTGACGTGCATGGATGTACTTAGCAGCGAAGGAAACAAGGGAGAGGTCATTTCTTATACAAGGAACAGCCGTCTTCCTGTTCTGTTCAATGGGAACACCAATAAAGCCACCTCCCTCAATGAAGCATTGCAGATTCCGGCCGAGTGCCAGTCCAAGGAGCCCTGTCCCCTGTGAACCCTCTCCCTGTCTCTATAAATTGAGCAAACCGTGAGATAACTTCATGACAAACCAAGCTAGCTAGGTGACAGGTGAATACCTAACACACAAGTTCGATTCATATACACGTCTGGTCGCGTTAAGGAAGGTCAAGAATGATCATGGCCGCTGCTCTCAAACATCTGATCGTCGTTCTCTTCTTCACTGTCTTTCTTCGAGGTGAGTTATGCAAATCCCCTAGTTATTATGTAGCCAAAGGTGATAATGGTACCTATGGATGTTATTTATTACCTATTGTCACTTTGGATGAAGATAATTTTGACACATGCTGATAGAGGAATTGAGCAAAGCTTACATACTAATATTGTTGATAGACTCCAGTTGTTACTAATTTTTGTACACTGTTATTCATGTGAGAATCAGAAACATGTGGCGAGCGCTGTGGTACATCAAGCATCCAGGTGCAGACAATTAACACTGGTGTGGTAGTTGGCGGTGGAGACCAGGTATTTGAGGTGGAAGTGAAGAACCTGTGCCCATGTGCTGTAAGGAACGTGAGGCTTGACGGTGGGGGCTTTGCGAGCACGGTGGATGTGGATCCGGCTGTGTTCCGCACAGACGATGGAACCTTCTTCTTGGTGAACGGCGGTGAGCCAATTGCGAGCATGGCCACCGTCCACTTCCGTTATGCATGGGACCACTTCTTCCAGATGACTCCCAGGGGCTTGGAGGTCGACGGCCAGTGCTAGTGGATAGCAAAAGTAACTACAAGTTTGCTTGTTGATGTCTTTAGCGTATATATATGTGTGTGTGTCTTTGATAGTGTTGTAATGGATAAATACAGTATGTCAGTGTGTTTAGAGAGAGAGAGAGAGAGAGAGAGAGAGAGAGAGAGATGGAAAATTTTGCCAAAAAGTAAAGCTAGAGGCAAGGGTAATCTGGACTCCTCAATGTATATCTAGTTTTGTATTATATATAAATGAATATGTGGTGGTGCCTAATGAAATAAAACTTTCTCAAGCTTGCAATTTACAATTTTTGTAAGACTTAAGTGAGTTTGAAACATTCTTAATTTCGTAAAATTCAATACTAGAGATAATTATACCACTTCCTATCATTACTTTTTCTGCAAGGGAAAAGTTGGGTTAGATGAAGTCGCATCAGTGGTACAATCAGTTGCTAGCACATTAGCAACAAAGTCTGAAGCATTACGGAGCGATACTTTGAGAACGACTCTGTGCATGCCTTATTTGCCAAAACATGACCTACCCTATTCTGAGACATATTACAATGCTTACTCTTCACCTCCCTTAACTCACTGATGAGTTCTTTGACATCCGTGATTAGCGATGCTAACCGGGATCGATTCTCTGTTCTCGAGTTCAGAGCAGCACAAACCATCAGGCAATCCGATTGTAAAGTGACCGGTTGCAGGATCCATTGCAGACCGCCAGGTACAGTCCCTTTTTACACGCCATTAGTTCAGCTCCCTCTGCATCAAAGCAATTAAACAGGACACGGCCGGAGCCCGGAGACTAATATAACCGCACCAGCTTCATCTCTTGCAAGCACCCCAACTGTTGCTGACCAAGTTTCGCTGAAGAAAGCCACATCGACGTTTACCTTGACACGATTAGGGTCAGGTGGCATCCACCTAGGAGCAGGCCATAAGTTATCTCCTTTTCACCCCTGGGGGCATAGCGCGTCCTTTTCCTTGCCTGTCAGCAGTAGTGCTGAATTTTGCCGGACTGTGAACAGCGTCATGAAAACTCTCGAGAAACTGAATGGAAACCAATTAAGATTGAATGGTCCGGTTCGTTGTGGGTTATCTGACTGCCAACATACCAAGCTCGCCAATGAACCAGCAGCAGTTTGTCGCAGGACTCCTACAATAGAGTATGCTGTCAGTTGTTTTACACACCCTACAAACCCTTCGGCCTATGTAATATGTATCATGAGATGCACGCAACAACATATTTTTATTTATTGTAAATAGACGAGTATGCTAAATGTTGCTGTAGATGGCCACTTTTTTGCCTCCCAAGATTGCTTGCACACAGAGTTCCAAAAGTGCTTTAGGAATCTCTTTACAGTCAAACTTGATTGCCACATCGCAGATATATAGTTTCATAATAGTACACGTGAATAATTCTTAGCTTCCAACGCACTCAATTGTCCCAGCTGGCTAGGACAGAACCTTCGTGCAAGTTGCCAACATAAAAATGGCATGCATGTTGACTTGAGTCAACCCTATTTTAGTCTTACGATCTACAACCAAATTCTCGAGTTATATGATGAATTGGTTATCAAGAAGTGCATACGTACACAACATTCTGTCAGAGCCTTGCAAGAAGATTCTGTCCTATTTGCCACAAAATGTATGCAATGACTTATCAAAAGTCAGGTTGGGGTCTTTGGTTTTGTCGTCCTTCTGTGAACCAGATTGAATTGCGAGCATCACTAATTATAAGCATCGATCCTCCATCATTGCTGCACTTTATGCGTTCAGGTTGATAAGGATTAGGTAGAGAGCACACTTTCAAGTATATAGATGCAGATGCTGTCAGCTATTGGCTGGTTCACATTGCGATGAAGCCATTGGTCGGTGCATATGTTGCATGAATAAGCATCGCCGTGGCGCCCATGTGAATTGGATTAAATGTTTCCTTTTTCGAGGAAGTGAATTGGATTAACTATTAAGGGTATAGCCCCAGCAAGTGAAGGGTCGAGAATTTTAGCAGATTTGTCAGTACTCTCTGTCTTTCTGCCGTATCCATATGTAGAGGGAGTTTTTCTTCTTTTTATTTTTTGCGACGGTATTTCCATCAGTAGAGAATTACCGCTTCTTCGCTGGAATTCATTATGGTCAGTTTGTGCTGCCAACCCGAAAAAATAATCAACTAGTCCCCCTATCAATACGTTTTGGGACAGAATTGTAAGGTGCAATAACACGACAAGAGCAAATATAAATTTTGTTTCTCACACTATTTTCCACCTCATATTATTCCATCTGCAACGGAGAGTACTTCACTCCTATACAAGTGCAGTACTTTTGGAATTGAGTCCTAGGCAGAATAATATCTTTGCAATTCAAAGGCATGGTGCGATGGGATTTATCAAGTCCTGTTCTTTGCAATGATTTTTGAACTCAAACTTTGCAATTCAAAGGTAAGTTTCTCACACTACTGAGGTTTGTCTTATTTTTTTCATTAGCCTACAAGTGGAATTTGAACCTCAAACTACGCATGATGACAACTCACATGACAACCTATGTTAAAATAATTCTGACGTATTTTTTGATATTATTTACATAGTTTCATTGCAATTAGCAATATACGCATACAAATTATATCAGATTAAAAAAATATTTCAACATAGGCTGTTGAGGGTATCATCTTGCAATATTTGGGCTCAAATTATACTTATAGGTCAAGAAACAAAAAAAAAGAGAAACTTCGATAGGGTGCATAGAAAGATTCTATTTTACTCCCTCTAATCTAGGGATGAAAGAAAAAACGGAATTTATCGCATAACCGGGGCTCGTTTTCGTTTTCTCACGACCGTACCAGCTAGAAATGAAATACCGAGAAAATAGAAATAAAAGTGGAAATATTTGATGTAAACAAAAATGAAAATGATTTTAGACTTTATCGATCGTTTCCGACAATTTCCGTTTTAAGCCAGAAATTACCGTTGATATTTTACCGTTTTATATTAGCCTAGGCAATCAAATATAAAATTGGTAATAAATCAAAATTGCAGCCTAATCTTAACATTGCGTTCTCACATGCAAAAAAAGATCGGCTTCACTGGGAAAGCCGAATGTAATCAGGGAAAGAAATCAAACTCCTTCATATCACGTGAAAACGCAATGGACTCATAGCTCATCAGCAGTTATTTGTGGTATGGCTAATACACAACTGTGATTTGTGTTACCGACATTTAATATATATCAATTCTCGATCGATACCGCATATTTCTGTCATGGTAATTTCATTTTCGATATTCCCGTAATACCGACGTCGTAAGTACCGAATTCTCGATCGATACCGCATATTTCTGTCATGGTAATTTCATTTTCGATATTCCCGTAATGCCGACGCCGTATTTGTTTTCGCATGTACCACTATTGATTTCGCTACCGAGAAAAAAAATATGAAACTGAAAACGATTTAGCCTTTTTTCGACCGTTTCCAGACTGCTTTCAGTCTAATCAGTCACTTTGTTTGTTTCAACTCTTAAGCAAAATGATGGCTCACTTCAAGCCCCCCACCAAAAACTTCTAATTTCCTACAAGGTTCTCCTTACCATGGCAAACCAGACCGGTTTTTGTAAAATAGAAAAACCGGTCCGGTCCTGTTTAACTGAGATACCGGTTTTGAGTTTAATTTTTCTTTAAAAAAAATGAAACCAAAAATATGTTAAAAGTTTTATCAAATTTGCAGCCTAGTGATAGGAATGGAACACTCAGATTCAATCATTTGGTCTGTCAAAAAAAATGGAGCAAGCTTTCTAGTTTGAAAAAGAAGAAAAAAACCTTTTTTATTTTTTTTTAACCAGCAACCTTCCTCGTTTTTTGTTGACCAAGCAAACGGTCAAATTTTTGTGTTGTTATTGCATCATTGCGCTCCAAACTTCTCTAGTTTTGGGTTTTAATTTTTTCAAATTTGATAAGGGAGAAGTGGCGTGGCACCTCGGTAGGAGGCCGCACATCGGAGCAGCAGCACAGGGGAGCAACGAGCCGTGGCGGTGCGGGAGGCGGTGAGCTTCGGAGGCGCGAGCGATTGGGAGCCGCGGCGGCGCGGGCGAGTGGCGAGCCACAACGACCCGGGACCGGGAGGCGGCGAGCTGTGGTGGTGCAGTCGGAGGCGGCACGAGCGTGCGCGGCGAGGGCAAAGGCGGTGCACACAGGTGATTTCGTACGACTGCGACTTCTATTTTTTTTATTTGAGGACCGCGTGCCATCATGCGTGGCTCAGGTAGAAGTTTTTTTATGAAGGCAGATAGAAGATAAGGTTATGCAGGTAAGGTTAGGAACTTTAGGGTTATGTCGGTCTGGGCTAAAATTTGGTGTTGGGCTAGGCTAAAGTTTGATCTTGCTTTGTTGGGCTGGGTTGAAAGTTACCAAAAAAATAATTTTTGGTGCCCGCTTAGGTACCTAACAGAGCACCCGCGGGCGAGGAAAAATCCCAACCCAGTCACGACACGTGTCGGGTCGGGCATGGGTACCACCCGCGGGTGAAAAGGCATCCTCATGCCCAACATCAGCGGGTTGGGTACCCAGCTGGTACCTGAAACCCAGCCTCGAATTGCCATCTTTATTGGTGAGACTGACAGCCTCTACAAAATTTTGGCGCACTGAGTCCAGGTTTGTGATTGACCCCGTGTGTGACTGCCGTCCACTTTTTTACCTTTCATGTGCGCCGAGACCCGTCAGCATTTTGGGCCACCAGCCTTGCATCGGCCCACATTCGACAGTGTATGATCAAAGCCTTTGGATGAAAGGAAAAATTTTCTTCCTCCTCGCGTCGCCGCCGCCACGAATCCGGCAGCCCGAAACAATTGTTTTGGCAGCCGGAACAATTGTTCCATCAGTGGCGGTGCGGGCAAGCGAGGGGTCGGCACCGTGGGGGAGCCGGACGATGACGACAGCGGCACGGAGAGGCGAGACGACGGCGGTGTGGATTAGGTCAGAGTTCGCGGGAAGACGGGGGGTAAGAGAAAGAATCTTGGCCGTTCGATCTGTTACTAACACGAATCTTAAAGTGCGCACTAACCGTAGGCCCATCTGTCCAAACATTACAGCCCAGCATATCCCCAAATTAAAACAAGCAACCGAAATCCTCATAAAGGGAAAAAAACATGGATTGATGAGAACACCGCAGCGAAGCGGAGCCCACCAGCTATCCTAGTATGTTTCTTCCAGGCGCAGCGTAGCGCGCAAAGGTATAGTAACAGTTAAATGAGCCTGACATTTGGATTTCCTGCCTTTACAATAGACGAAGCCAGCCTTTGGTTTAAGCTTGGGTTTTACAATCTCATCCGGAATCATTCCTCAAACAAGTACCACAAATCCTATTCATGAGATCTGTGCTCCTCTTTACTGTTGACCGTAGCGTAAGTAAGTTTGTTGGTCGTCCTTTATGAGTCGTTGCATTAGCCATGGTGAAACAAGAGCCTTTCGGGCCCCAACTAATAGAGCCGGCGAAGTTGGGCTAGAGAGTTCTATGCATATAGGCCCACCCAAAGCCAGACAAAACAATCACGCCTCTCGGTCTCGGCTACACCACTGGCTCCTTGCAGAGATTTCTTTTCCTAAAATTTTTAAAAATCCTAAGCACTTATATACAATTTTTTTTGCATAATCCTGTAATTTTCCCTTGCAATGGATGTCAAAAATTACACAACAAAGAAGAGATTCAAAAAAATGTATATACTCATACCCCTCCATTTTTAATTAGATGTCATCTTAGCAGGTCAATGTAAAACATATCAATCATTGACTATAAATTCCTAATCATTTATATAGTTAACAACATATATCTATATTTTGAAAGTACTTTTTATAATGAATCTAGGGAGGTTTTTTCTATACTGTGCTGAATGTTAGCCTTTAAAAAGGCGACACGTCCATCAGTTGAATGTAGCAGAGACGCATATGTTCCGTTGGTTCTGCGGGCATACAAGACGGGATGGTATCCAAAATGAAGATATCCGGGACAAAGTAAGGGTGGCAACAATTGATGAGAAATTGGTACAACATCGGTTGAGATGGTTTGGACATGTCCAGCTGAGGTGTCGCTGTATGTGGGGGTTCTAAAACGACCCGATAATATAAAGAAAGGTAGAGATCGACCTAACTTGACTTGGAATGAGTCGGTTAAGAGAGACTTGAAGGAGTAGAATATCTCTAAGGAGTTAGCTGCGGATAGGAGGGCATGGAGACATGCAATCAATGTGCATGAACCGGGATCCTCTTTTTCTTTTTGTGTTTACCTCTAACCAGTTTTGTCTTGTGTCTTTTGTGATTTCTTGTATTTATTTCTTGTGGGTTTCATCTCTATTCTACCCCAACTTGTCTGGGACGAAAGGTTATGTTGTTCTTGTTGTAATCTAGGGGGTGTTTAGTTTGCCGGTCTGTAACATATTCGTTTATGTTGTTATTTGAAACTGTTAAATCTTGTTGGTTTGTAATTGCACCCCCCCCCAATCATATACGGTCCATCACAAAGCCGATATGATCTCACGTAACGTAATTAAACGAATCCATCACCACATCTCCACGCGACCAGTTCGTCATCACGATCTCTCAACTATTGTCTTCCTCATCGCGACCACGTCCTCCGCCTACACCCTTGCCGGCAATGGCGACCTAGCTGCAAGGAGGATAAAATTTTCGGGCAACTACACAGGAGGCCGAAGCAGATCCATTTTGCTTGTGCCGCCCTATGTAGTTTGGAATAATTAGATATTTGCCATTGCAATTGTTCCCAACCATGAATCTGCCATCGCAAAAATGATAATGAGAAATGTGCCATCGAAGTTACAATTCTTACATATATTTGCCATTGTTGACTTGTTAATAGGCAATGGAAGCGTGAAATGACCAAAATACCCACGTCTTTCTTCTCCTGCCAGATTTTCAAAAAAAAAATCTCCCTACCATGCGGCTAAGAGCATATGTATCATTTTGATCCATATGTTGGTGATAATGTGGCCGCATAGGGCGCCGTCGTCTGGCTCTCTGCACTCCGGTCACGAGGGAGGAAAAAAAATGAAAATATGGCTGGAGGAGGAAGACAGGGGCATTTTGGTCTTTTCACGGCTCTGTTTCCCATTGACAAGTCAACAAGTGGCAAATATGTGCAAGAATTGCAACCTGGATGGCACATTTCTCATTATCGTTTTTGCGATGGCGGATCCCTGATTAGGAACATTTGCAATTGCAAATATCTAATTAACCCATGTAGTTTTGTCCTCTGCCTTGGAGCATGTGATCTGGTAATATGTCAGGGTTGCCTGAGTTCGAGTTTTGATACCGTTACCTTCTTGAAACCAAACTAATCTTGGTATCATTCATTCCATTACCGTTATCAGAGTATTTCGCTACTATTCATGTTTGCGATTTTCAACATCCAACCAAACACTACCCTAGTGTAGAGTAACATTACGTTCTCTAAAGAAAAGTCGAAGTCCAACCTACGGCGTTGCGTTTTCTTTCACATAATTTATTACGTACTCCTTCCGTTCAACTTTATAAGTCATTTTGGCTCTGGACACATTCTTTCCGTTCAACATTACGTTCTGTTTTCTTTAAGGAGAAGTGGAAAAGATAGGTGCACGGAGATTAAGGAGAAGTGGATTGTTTATCACATATCACATTCTTTAACTCTCTCTTTAATTACTTTCTGACATTTTAAATATCACACCAAACATCAGCCACCAACTCATAAAACCCATCGCTAGCAGCCACCCAAGTTCAATTTGAATATGGATTGTTTATCACATATCGCATTCTTTCACTCTCTCTTTAATTACTTTCTGACATTTTAAATATCGCATTCAATTCATTACATGATTGTTTGGGGTGATCAATCATGTTCTTTGTGTGTGTAGCTCTAGCGTTAACGACCAACTAGCATGCTATATTTGAGTTCTCTTGATTACATCTTTAGTGTGTGGTTATCCTCTTTTATCTTGTCTTCATCACCGATATTCCTGTCCAGAGACCGACGACGGACGGAGTCAACATGTGCATGCGCCGATAGTGCGCTGATTTTCATGATCCTCTCCTGTACCAAACCTAACTGTCCGTGGATCGTTCTTTCTCCTTGCGAGAAATTGAGACGCCATTACTACCTACGTAGATCTCGATCGTGAAGGTTTGTGCAACAATGCAATGAACGAAGTGCAGCTTGCCTTCATTCAAGAAAAAAGAGTGGTACGTACTACCACTTGTCTTATGGCACATTGAGAGCCAAAAAGATCACCTAAACTGTGGACAACATTTTGTTCAACTCACCGAGGTGATCATTTTGTCCACAATTTGTTCACCATATGGACAAGTTGCGTCTTGGCCGAGAGACTGAGTGCCCAAGTCAGGTTCAGTGGCAAACTGGCAAGCGAACTGGCCTATCCCCGGGACCAATCACGCATTTGGGACTCAAACATTTGATTATGTCTTGTAAAAACGAAAAAAAGAGTCTGTTAAACTTGACGGATGCAGGCAACCTTCAGATCGAACGGCTGGGCGGGAGATTACAATATTCTCTTATTTGGATTAGCAGCTTCTTGTTTTCTGAACTTACTCTTATTTGCCGCATCCAACATCCTGCAAGTTTGGACTGGCAGCTTATTTTTTTTCCCTGAACTTACTAGTATAGCGTAGCAACAAACGAGCATCGATCACAAGGTTATTTAGTAGTATTTGTAAAAGCAAGCGCTTGAAGAAGATATAAGTGAAGGCAGATGCAATTGCGTGCACATTTTTCGCTGTTGTGTCAGGTACGTAGTAAGTATACAGATGCTGCCAGTGTGACCTTCTGAGGCCAGCGCTGACACCTGATGCATATGCATATGCCGTCCAAGGGTCTCAGTTAGGTGTGACGTCCAATCTCCCATGGTGGTGTGCGAGCCAACCAACTGAACCGGAGGTCATCGATAAACATGAAATTTCTAGAATTTCGAAAATTTTGGCGAACAAAATTTGATTTTTTTTAAAAAATTGACATGATTTCATAAGATATTGTCTCAAATCAAGAAAACATCATGGTTGCATATGCAAACAATACAATTTAGACACATTAATATGGTCAAAGGTCGAATTTCGGTGGTACTGTTCATTTCGATTTCATTTCGGACCCCACCGATAAAGACGAAATGTCGGATATTTCGGTGAAATTTCGCTAAAATTGTTTTCCTATGCCCTTATCTCGTCACTCTCCGGTTATGTGCATGCGTGGATATAAAGCATCACGAGTTGACAAAGCTTGACACAATTCCATACGAGGCGTAGAATAATCTGTTCCTCCTCCTCGTTCATCTCAAGCAGGCTGCAGTTAGCAAGCTGGCCGCCATGTCTAGCAGACTCCTCACGTGGCTGCTCGTGGTCGTCTTCCTCGTCTGCTCTTGGGCAGCCCCAGCTGCCTCCTCGCGCCCTCTCGGTACAAGCATCAATCACTCGCTAGCCTAATCTTTCTTGGTTCGGGAGATCTGAGCCACCCTAATAATTACCATGTGTCGGGATGCAGCTCACGGCTACGATACGAGGAAGCTAACGACCGCGGCAACCGCCGCCGGCGACGGTGGCGCGGCTGGGCGGAGCTTCCGCGGCGGGAGGAAACCTGTTTGGAACAGGAGGTCCTTGGGAGCGAGGACGACGTTGCTGACGCCGCCGCAATCGAACACGGCTAGGGCTGTGGGGGTGTACCCGCCACTGCAGCCTTGCTGTTTGCACGGTTGATGCTGCTTTTGCTAGTACATGTTTGTCTACCTTTGTAGGCACAACACGCTTGTGCAATTTGGGCGTTAGTGTATCTATCGGTGTGTGTGTGTGGGGGGGGGGGGGGGGGGAAAAATGTTGCT
>LAPY01002598.1:59855-78952 GCA_000970635.1 Eragrostis tef
ATTTATTGAGTAACATAAAAATAATTATGAATTAAACAAGATCTGTGCCAAAGTGTTTTTACAGAAAGCAGCATACACATTTTGTGTGATTACGACTTTTTTCTGGATAGATCGTAACACAGGGAGTCCAACAAAATTGGTTTCACAATTTTCTGAGATGTATTCAATTTATTATGCATTTTACAAATTGTGCTAATTTCTGAGGAATTAACAAATATCCGGAAAAGATTCAAAATAGGCGCGTACACCGGATCTGAGCCCGGCCACAACAGATCTGGCCAGTCAGATGTGATGACACACGCGGGGCCACAAGGGCGGCCACACGAGATCCCACACAGTCACACGAGATCCGCATCGTGTGGTCTGCGGTGCGCTGACCGGAGACACGCCGGCGAGCGGTGGCGCGACTCACTGGAGGAAGCTCTGGTGGTCTATGGGGTCAACGCGCAACACGGAAGGGTAGAGCGAGAGACGACGAGCTCACCTAGGTGGTCGGAGAGCGACGGAAAGGCCCGGAGCAGGGTCGGTGACGAGATGCGGCGGGTGGCGGAACTCCGGCGAGGTTGCGAGCTTGCTGTGGTCGACGGAGAGCTGCACATGCTGGTGCTTTGGCTTCACGGAGATGCGGTGCACCTCGAGAACCAGCAAGTTGACAACGAGGGTGGCCGGAAGATGGAGTTCGTCGGAGGGAGTTGTGCGCGACGGCTCATCGACGGCGGGAGGAAAAACTTTGAATCTGGCGACACGGCTGCGAATAGGGGAAAAGGATGAGGTCCGAGGGGTGCGCAAGAGGGTTACTTAGCTCCAGGAGCGCGAGATTAGAGCGAGGCTCGCCGGAGAGAGTGAATCGACGACGGCGAGGTGGAGGAGCTTGCGCGGCCGGCATTGGAGAAGACGGACTCGATTCGAGATCCTCAGCTCGGAAACAGGGCAATGGTGGACACGGTATGGTGGAGAGTGTTCTTGCGGAGCTCGGGGATAGCTAGATTGGCCGGTGCTGGCGCGATGGTGGCGAAACAGCGCTTGAACTCGAGCTCGGCGATGGCGATGGGGCGGCGGCTAGGGTTTGGAGGCCGTCGGCGAGGGAATGATGGAGGAAATGGGAGCAGCGCCTTCGGGGCTCGTCCGCGCAGGGGAAAAAAAGGGCAATGAGCGACGGTGCGGCGAAGCCGTACATCGGCGTCCACGCGGCGTGCGACCTCCGGCGGAACGAAGCTGAGAGGCTGACGAGTGGGTCCGGCCGGATTTCGCATTTTTCCTGAATTAAATCCAGCAAAGTTCAGCGAATTAAAATGTGTAGTTCCTGAGCTCCACAAATCACCAAAATTTCTGAGATGATTGAGCTATTGATTTTGAATTAAAATTCAAGGAACAACAGGATTTGCACGGACTTCACTGAATATTTAGAGGCACTGCCCGAATTTCAAAAATCTCCAAAAATTCTCCAAAATTCTGATATCCGAAGGGATATCTCTAGGATTTTTGGTTGGGTCAAGTTGTTTCAGAAAAGTTTGAGTTTCTTTAGAAGCTTGGATTTGACAATTGTTTGAATTATTGATTTCGAAAGAATTTGGTTTGAGTTTGTGCGTTCTGTTCACTTGTGTGGGCACTAACTGGAAATCAGTGACACGGGGTGTCACAAGGCGGCTGATAAAAATGCAACGGAAAGAAGGATTATGTTACGGTAAATTCGGTAATAGGGCACATCTACCAAGGCAGCCGATGCAGGTGCACCAACGTTGTCTGTTGGGGAGCAGGTTGCATCTGGTGGTGACCGCAGCACGGAATGGATAATGCGCATCTCGAGCCTGCTTTGTGACTCGGGTCAAGCAGTAAACATTCCCCCAGGAAATAAGCAAGCCCTGAAAATTTCACAGCGATTGAGAAACCATGTCGGCAAGATTTGAGATGGTCATGAAGCAGGGATCGTCTCTGTCAAGAACTAGTACAGATGAAGTACGAGAATGAGCAAGCCAAGAGAAAAGATCACAATCACCAACCCGGCCAAATTAATTATTTTTCAGGCATATATGGTTCATACATAGAAAAGGTCTCGTTTGTCTGCCGCCGCAAGATGATTGCTCCACAACTTGCTAGATGGAATCGTTCTACTCGTCCGGATTCATGGCTAGAAGAGGAATGAGACGACGAGATCCTCAATCGCTCCTCTTTGATACTATATTCAGCCGCTTTACTGAATACAGGATGTTACAGTTTCAACGAATAAATATATGGTAACTTGTAGAGCGTTGCCAAAAGGGAGAGTGAACTAGTCTAATCTTAGGTATGAACAGAGACCATAATCATAGCCTAAATGCAATCTGACTTTGATCATTGAGCAGTTCGTATGTAACACTAACCGGCTCTTGGATGCAAAAGACAATGATAACGACTCTCCGCTTGATCAATTAATTTTAGTTGTTATTTGTCCAAAATATTCCTTCCTAGCTCACTCGTTGCTGCAGTCACGGACGGAGTACCGCATTGTCAGGCAGCATCACCATCAGTTTTACGCATCAGCAAAAAAAAAAATAACGTAACATGTGAAGAGTGAAAATTGCAAGGAGACAAGCTGGTGGATTCCTAGAATTTTTTTTTACTCCGTTTATGTTTCATGTGCTGCCAAAGATGAACTTTACAGCTCTGCAAAAGCAGGATTTTCATCGGAAGAGCACCGTGATAGTACTGCCACATAAACACTGATTTGCTCCCTGACATGTCATCCCTTGCTGGCACTAGTTAAAAATTACTCCGTGTTTCTCTCTCAGGACAGATGCTTGGCTGCTACTGATAAGTACTTCCAAAATCTTATTCATTACTCATCACAACACATCACGGCTCATGTATGACTAGCAAAATAAACGGAGCAATAAAACGAATGCAACAGTACAGAAGTTATTAAGCAAAGGGATATCTATGCCAATGTTCCAACCCTGCACATCGTCGTTTCATGCAGAGACACAAACTACATATCTATTTTTTCACTAATATTTTTTGCTCGTCAATACAATATTTTACATATATCTTTTGTCGTTACTTTTGTGAATGTGTAGTCAAGAGTAAGTTTGACTGCTCGCACGCCCACACACCAGTCTAACAACTGCTCCATGTTTTGTTCCTGATCAATGCTCTCTCTGCTGCCACCTTCCCTCAACTCTTCCTCCCTCCCTTCCAATTTTCTTATTTGTAAGCAAAAATTCTAATTTAAATTTTGATTTATAAAAAAATGTGCTCTACCTATACACTTATAATTTTTTTATTGCATGAAGTTCTAGCTTTATAATTTTGACTGCAAGCACGTAGCGGACTGTTCCTAAAACGGTTCCATATTTTGATGTCTATACTCAATGCTCTCTCTGCTGCGAGCTTCCCTCGCTCTCCCTTCCAATTTTCATCATTTGTAAGAAACAAATCTACTTTAAAATATCATTTTCCCATAAAAAGTTCATCTACCTATATTTTTCTAAATTTTTCATCTCATAACGTTCTAGCTTTATAATTTTGACCGCACGGTCTGGAACTGGTCTAACAACGGCTCCACGTTTTACTGTTGCTACCACTGAAGGCGCTCTGCTGCAACTTGCGGTTTCCCTCCCTCCCTCCTGGTCCATATAAAGATGAGAGATTAAGGCGTTGGATGACTCCAAGCCTCCCCCACCAGACCACCAAACAAACCAATTAAGGCAGCAGTTCATCTGCCGTCTCCTCCAACAAACCACCATGCTCTGTTTTGTCCTGCCCTGAGCTTTGCCACTTTGAGATTCGTTACATGGTGTACGCGGCAAGAACCTTCCCTCTCCATTCAAAGAGGCTTGCCCTTTACGGGCATTGCCCTTTCAGCTGCATTTCCCCCTCTCCTTCAGTGATTTTCTTGCTCTTGCCAGTTCCTGGTTTCGTTTCTTGCTAGCTGAGAAATGGCAGCCGGGTTGCTGCTCAAGAGGCTCGGGTTCTGCGTCTGGCCCTTGTTCTGGCTAGGCGGGCAGTCGGCCACCGTGAGCCCTATCGCCGGCGGCGAGGCGGTGGTGGTGGACGCGCAGTCCGCCATCGCCGTGACAGACGAGGACTTCGTCTGCGCGACATTGGACTGGTGGCCGCCGGACAAGTGCGACTACAGCACCTGCAGCTGGGGCCTCGCCACCCTCCTCAACATGGTCGCCATCTCTCTCTCTCTCTCTCTCTCTCTCTCTCTCATAATACCATTAAACAATTAATGAACAATTTGACATAAAACATGACGCAAGAAAATTGTCATGGGCTAAAATAAGTCAGTGACTTCATGCCTTCATTGATCATCATTCAAAGCTTTACACACTTTGAATTAGTCAGAAAAATCATTTTTAAAAGCATCAAACATCATCAATATTTTCTTGCCTTCATCACACTACCATTTAGCCAACCAAAAGACCTTAATATAGCGGATTTAGACCGCTATAGCATAGCGGGCTATGAAGCTTAACGCTAAATGATGATTCTCTTAGCCCCTTGCCTTTCCAAAGGCTATAGCTATAGCAGGCGGGCTATTTAGAACACTGTTCATGATAGAGATACGGTCTTCCTATGTCTCAGCATACATAATTCATTAGAATCTGTAAAACATGAACGGGGATCTCAAGGAATTCTTTTTTTTTCTTTTCATTTTCGTATCTGGTCGGTAACGGCATCCTTTTGGTCTTGCGAGCTGTGTCGGATAGGAATTTGACAGCTTGGTACTAGTTCCCTAGACCTATGAATCAGGTCGGTTCATTTGCGATCGTAGTTTTGCACTGGTAGCCTTTCCTACCAATCATGCGCAAATGTAAAAGCCTACGACAATACAAGATGCCCATTATGACTATTCTAATGCTCATTCTTATAGGATTTCATCAAAAAAGGAAGAGGCCATGTAGTTGCCAGTTTACTACTTTGGTCCATACATCATCTGTGTGGTCACTGCTATTTTTCAATTGGCCCTTGTGTATAATAATCCATGACTGGGGTGATTGACGCAGGGTTTAACTGTTTTTTCTCCATGCAGGATCTTTCAAACAAAATTCTTCTGAATGCCGTCAAAGGTAAGCCGTCACATAATGATCACGGCTTTTGCTTTCTTAATGCTATGTCTTGTGTCTACTCACAAAACTGCGGGTCTTGCTTGAGTCATATCCAATGTTTTAAATAGCGGGCTAAGGGGTTTAGCGGCATGTCTCTAAAACAGCTAATAGCAGAGCTAAATCGGGCTATAGCAGGAGATAGTGGTTAATTTGTACATGAACACAAATAGCGGTACACTGCCTCAAAAGGCTATAGCGGGCTTTAGCGGCAGCTATAGCGGAAGATTTAAAACTATGGTCATATCTCAGGCTCTCAGTTGTCGGTATTCGATCAGACAGTCGTAGCGGACGCTTTGACATGGTGGTGGCTAAGCTATTGAACAAAATATTCTAGTAGTGCTACTTTGCAAGCCATGATATTGTTTCCTTAAGATGGAATCCATGGCATTAACATTTTGATACTTCGCTTATTCTTGCACAATAATCTGATCAACTTTGAAGCTTTCTCCCCGCTGAAGCTCCGGTTGGGTGGCTCTTTGCAAGATATGTTAATATATGACACTGGTGAAATTCAACAGCCATGCACACCGTTTGTGAAGAACTCATCGGCAATGTTTGGATTCTCACAAGGTTGCCTTCCATTGCATAGATGGGATGAGCTCAATGCATTCTTCAAAGAATCTGGGTATTTTTTGCTTACTTGTTTACCTCAGGCTCATAAGCTGCATTCTCTTTGGACATAATTAGCTTACTTGTAATTTGCCCTTGCAGTGCAAATATTATATTTGGGTTGAATGCTCTGAACGGCCGGGTTCCAACGCCTGATGGTTCTTTAGGCGGGCCATGGAATTACGCAAACGCGGCTTCTTTTATTCGCTACACTGTCAACAAGGGATATGATATTCGTGGATGGGAGCTTGGTATGTTATCTGTAATCTTATGGATCCTTCAGTATTGTGGTAGTTTTGAGAAGGAATTCTGAGCATGTAGAAAAATCTGGACAAGCATGTCGACATCACTTTAGATAACGTTGAGCAATCAGCTGTAAAGAGCAATGGAAGGATCATAAATGATGCTTTCGTTGGCTTTTCCCACGTCAATGTAATAAAGTCATACTTTATATTGTGCCCTGTTTTTCTTAAGAACCAATCTAATCTTAGCAGTAATTTTGTATGGTATAATATAGTACAATTCTTTCGGGTCTAAGTACAATGTTCTTGTAGGGAATGAACTCAGTGGTAGTGGAGTCGGAGCCCGGATTGATGCATACCAATATGCAGCAGATGTGATCACTCTGAAACAGATCGTTGACAGCACCTACCCTCACCGAACTGGTCGACAAAACAAAGCCAGATCAACTGGACGTGATCACTCACCATATCTATAATTTAGGCCCCGGTATGTGTGACACCCCGTGTCACTGGAATTCAAATCCGTGCAAATCAAACCCCAAAAGAAATGAAAACAGCTCAAATTCAAAATTCGAAATCTGGACGGTTCACTGGGAGCTGGACGAGTGATCCCCAGCAGAGTTCGCATCATCGGGCTTGTGATGCGGATTCATGTATCGTGAGAGTGTTCTTGTATCGTCTTCCGTCGGATTGACCTTTTATTTCCTTGGTTGAATATTCCGCTGTGCGACTCGATGTTTTAATCGGATTAATGTAATAACTTTAAGATTTAAATTCGTGCTTATTTATGTGGTGTACTGTTGTGTCTGTTCACCGGCACAGACCGACTCGATCCTGCGTTTAGCGGTGACGCTACAGTATGCTCAGCGCTACAGTATGCTCATTGTGACCGATCATTGATTCAGTGCATGAATTGGAAACTTGAAATCTGCAAAAAGTGTGTGAAACGTTCAATTTTCAGGTGTTGATGATCATCTGATTGAGAAAATTCTTAATCCATCTTACCTCGATGGGATGACCAGCACATTCAGCAATCTTCAGGGGATAGTGAAGTCTGCAGGGTCCACCATCGCATGGGTTGGCGAAGCTGGAGGGGCTTACAACAGTGGCCACCACCTTGTAACAGATGCATTTGTTTTCAGCTTCTGGTGAGTCAGGAGCATTTCTGAATACCTCAGCAGTTAAGGCTACCTTCTAAAGAAGTATTTATTATGAACTGGTAATGTTTCTGACAGAAAAAAAAACACTGGTAATGTTTCAGGTACTTGGATCAGCTTGGGATGTCATCAAAGTATGACACAAAGAGTTACTGCAGACAGACCTTGGTTGGTGGCAACTATGGTCTGTTGAACACAACAACATTTGAACCAAATCCTGATTATTACAGGTAAACCTACCTTTACTTTTTAATAACAAAGTCTTTCTTATACTGAAGCATAAACAGATGACTTGAGAATCCATGGAAACTCACTTGGCACCATAGATTATTAGTTGCTGTTCAAACTTCACGGCCTTAACTATCGGACATCTCGATTTAACATAATTTTTATCTGTATCTGCAGCGCTTTACTATGGCATCGCCTAATGGGAACCAAAGTTCTCTCGACTACATTCAACGGCACAAATATGATCCGTGCATATGCACACTGTGCCGGAAATTCGGTAAGGGACACATGCAATTCAAAGTTCCCTTTCTTTTGGGGGAATAGCGTGTATTACTTATCGGATCTATGCTTAGCTCTGTTTCTTTGAATTTTCAGGATGGGATTACGCTGCTCCTGATGAACCTCAGTGGCACCAACACAGAACACATTTATGTGACGAGTGAGGGTACACAAACCCAGGGCTCAAGGAAGGAGGGAAGATGGTTAAGTCATATTCTTGTGCTTTGTGAAGCTGCTGTACTCACAAGAGAAGAGTACCATCTCACTCCCAAAGATGGAAAATTGCAGAGCCAACAAGTGTTGCTAAATGGCAATGTGTTGGTAACTGACGCCAATGGCGACATCCCCAAGCTGGAACCTGTCCAAGTGGAGGGAACAACAGCCCATAACCGTGGCTCCTTACTCACATTCCGAGCTTCTATGCTCCTGCCTGTAGGTAGATCTTTGATTTGGTTGGTGATTGTTTTCGGTGTGATGATTATTTGCATAGGTTAGATGAAGTCTGGGTGAACGGCGAAGCTTGTTCACCTGCGCAAAAATGCTGCAAAGCTGAAAGATTTTTTATTTCATACTTTGAGCAAAAGAAGTGTCCAGAAGATGTATGAGAAAAGGAGAATAATTTATAAAATATATCAAAAGGAAAATGTGGGTTTGAAATTTTGTCCATTCTCTCATTTGGATTGAGAAATCATAAACAACGGAAAAGCTGGCTTCATATCATGTTACAATTGAAAGGGGCAGAAGAATATACGAGAGACAACTTGCCTTTTTTCTTCTTTGAGGCAATTGGTAAAACCTCAGCTGAAGTTATTACTCCTTTTCAAACCTCAGCTGAAGTTATTGGATTTTGAATATGGATTGGAGTGCTGTTTGGTACTATCTTTTATGAATGCTAATTGCTAAGTCATGTTTGGTGCATTGAACTTTACTTACTCGACCTGCTGTTGTTTATGAGTTCTGAATAGAATCACATCCTACTCAGAACTAGATTCAGGGTGTGCTTGGATTCTCGCCACATCTTATATACCACGCAAACGTTCGGCGAATTTGCAAGTTGCTTCGTTCCCATGGAGGCTTTGGCCGCCACAACAAAATGCTCTGTCGTTTTGCTACTTTTGCTTGTCCTTTTGCTCCTGTGGCGTGGGATGGCGAGTGGCAAGTGTGGCGGCCAATTTTTGCGCCAGCGTGGGTGAGCCGTGGCTAGCAACCAAGCACGCTCTCACTCTGTTATCCAAATGGCAAACTTCACTGGAAATTTTGTCATTGCGAAAGGAAATCTTTATCCTTTTCGACCAGTCACCTGATAGATTACATACTTGATGAGACTGATGATCTGTGGAAGCTGGAGAAAAATTGGATGGCACTGCATTTTGACTATTCAATTGATCGATTTCCGTTTCACAGGCTGTTGCCTGCAGGGCAAACTTTGTTGACAACACATTTGGAACCATCTGCTCCATGTACCGAAAGGAACTAGTTTAAATCTGGGCAAAAGTTTCCACAAAAATTAGGACAACTTGACAAAGGTTTACTACATTCACAAAGGATCAACAAGCAGAGCAAAACAACGAGTGTGCTGCACTCTGATGGAAAATAGCAAACTAATTAAATCATGTAAACTAACACAGAAGAAACCAATGCAAATGTTCGTTCTCATGTTGCGTGTCCTATTGACATGAAAATTATGTTCTTCTGCAGAAAACAAATAGAGCTTGCATTCTCATTTGCTGAAATCTTGTGATGTCCACTAGTATAACGTCCACCTCCATCTTTAGGCCAGGATGGTCGATTTTCTGAAATCATAGCATAATATGATCTTAGATAACTAAAAAGGCTGATATATGTAACAAAGGAAATTCTGATAAGTCCTAGTCAGATATAATTGGCCACGGAATCTCTGAATGTCGACTATACTGTATACAGATACTGGATATTTTGTATAACTATATGAAAAGACAAAAACAAAGGATTTTCTACCTGGATAAAACCTTCCAATGACAGAGCGCAATCCCTTGAGTACCCTGCTTCTTCCAGTACCTTAGTAGTACTTGCTGAAGAGCATCAGTAGAACTTATGTTACTTTGATGTTCTACTTCTGTGTCATTTCTTATATAAGATATATATACATGGAGAGGAAAATTCAGATCTAGATGGCTTGAGTTAAATAGTTATGATGGAAAAAGATGAGCATCTCATTAGCTTTGGAAACATTAAAGTTATATCAATATCATAAATAAATTGTGGAGAACAGAAAAATTGAAAAAGATGTCTTTGAATCCATAGAAATTCGCTTCACCATAGATTATTGCACCTTGATTTAAAATATTTTTTGTTCCTATCTGCAGTGCTTTACTATGGCATCGCCGCATGGGAACCAAAGTTCTCTTTACTACATTCAACGGCACAAATATGATCCGTGCGTATGCAAACTGCGCTAAAAATTTGGTAAGGGCGCGTGCAATTCAAAGTTCCCTATATTCTTTTGGGAAATGCTCATATTAGTTATCGGATCTATGCCTAATTCTATTCCCTTGAATTTTCAGGAAGGGATTACCCTGCTCCTGATCAACAGTGGCACCAACATACCCAGGGTTCAAGGAAGGAGGGAAGAAGGTTGAGTCACATTCTTGGACTTGGTAAAGCTGCTGTGCTCACAAGAGAATAGTACCATCTCACCCAAAGAAGGAAAATTGCAGACCCAACAAGTGATGTTAAATGGCAATGTTTTGGCAACTGACGCCAGACATCCCTAACCGAGGCTCCTACTCCATTGTGTTTGCTCACATCCCCAGCTTCTATGCTCCTGCCTGCAGCTAGATCTTTGATTTAATTGGTGATTGTCCGGTGTGATGATGCTATTTTCATAGGTTAGATGAAGTCTGGGTGAAAAGCGAAGCTTGTTCACCTGCACATAAATAAAAGCTGCAAAGCTGAAAGGTTTGTAATTTCATACTTTGAGCAAAAGAAGTTTCAGATCCCTAGAGCCTCCCATGTCACTGTGGAGAAAGCGATGGATTATCAAACCGAATACTCTGATATTAAATACGGTTTATTTTATCTTGCTGCTTACCTAAATTTTTAGTTTACTCCTTATTTGTAACTGTTCACTACTTAGGCGGGTGGAATTTTTCTATTTCCTATATATTACATATAGGGCCAGGCCAGATTATATATGCATGCATGGAATTCAATCGTTTTATAATTTTGAATTTAGCATTTCCAGTATTTTGGTATGTGAACATACGCGTATCTTTATATTGAGATACACGCGTCAACACATGTATGCATTTTCTTTACAGCAACGTTTACTATCTAGTTAGGACGTAAGTCGCTGTTACATACAGGAGGCAGTATACACAGATTAAGGACGTTATGAAATTAAACTTTTATTTGAGGCCAGTACTTTGATCATCGGAAACATCAAAAAGATATATCATCGTCAAAAGTTCTTGGAATAAAAACCAACACTATTTTTCCAATAGATAGTACTGAAGCTATCAGTTAACGATGAACTAAACTGGAAGATAAATAAACGTGACCTAAAGCTTCAGTATGGTAACAATATTTCTTTTGTCTTCACTCTTCATATCTGCCTGAAAAAATCGCCTCGGAGTTGTCACTCCTCAGCTCCCACACGCAGCATAGCCGCTGATGACGCGGAAGTTCACCGGCGCCGTGACGGCGTACTTGAACCGTAACGGCGTGCCGGCGACGACGGGCTGCTTGAGGACGCAGACCCCCTCGTCGTTCACCTCAACAAGGCTAGGGTCCAGCGGCGCCGCGGCGCCGTCAAGGCCGTCGCACGTCACGTGCACGTCCAGCATTGGACACGGGCAACTCCGTCCGGAACGTCGCCGTGTACGCCGGCACGCCGCCGGGGAAGTAGGGCTTCACGTGCTGGTGCACCCGGACGGAGATGTCCGACGGCCGGCACCCAATCTGGGCGTCGCCTGCAGAAGATGACAACATTGACATTGAGGTATGTGATCTGGATGCGGCGGTGATGTTGTTAGGGTAATGAACGGATTAATCTGCACGAACCTCCGTGCAGGTTGCAGAGAAGCAGAGCACCGACGAACAAAAGGACGGCAGGGGCGAACTTGGCCATGGTCGATCGATCTTCTTTGCTGCTTCAATCCCACGCGTATATGGCGATCGTTCTAGTTTTCTCTTGTTGAGATGTCACGCTTCGTGCAAGGGGACCGTGGATATATAGTCATTGGGAGGCATGAACAAATGGCAGGTGCCTTGTGCAGATTAGGTAATTCTGTAATGTACGGAATTATTACCTTTGTTGTTTCCAAAAGAAAAAAGAATGATTACCGTCTGTTTAGGAAAGTCATATCAATGTTTGGAAACTTCTTCCTTAATATTTGAACTAAACGATCTAGGTAAACATTCTCATGTGTTTCTTTCCTTTGAGATCTCATTTCTTACTTAATAGAAGTAATTGCTTTGAATTGGCTAGACGGGAAGTCAATACTACAAATTTTAGGGCCTGCCACGGGGCAAAGGCTTCCTGAAAAGGGAAACCTAACTGTCAGTGTCAGCAACGCATCCTTCCACCCCACACCGTCACCTCATTCGACCTGATGTGATCACTACAAATGTGGTCTTCGATTATTACGTCCCTAAACCTGCAGAAACAAATCGCTGTATCACCAAGAATGCATATCTAACCATGTTCTGTGACAAAATAAAACTAGTGATAATTCATCTTTTTTTTAGGGGATTGATAATTCATCCAAACACCATTACTTTTTATGACGCTTATTTTTTTCGTAAATCGATAAACAGACAATGGTATGGCGTGACTATATAGGATTTGATGTGGATCCAAATGGTAGGCCTAGTTCATTTCTAGCCCATTCACAATTCTGGCATGTCTATTTTTAGGCCATTACTTCTCATATCGTTTATTTTCAGACACATGAATGTTATGGGCCACTTAATTATTCTAGCCCAATTTTTTCTACATCTTTAATTTGACGGCCCATTAATTTGTATCAATGTCGTTTTTTCCATGCTGGTATGTATACGCTAGATCCAGTTTGACCCTGGCCCACTACATGGTTGGTCCAAACTGGGCCTAAACCATTGGATGCTCAGTCCAATCTTCGCCGACAATTTAGTTTCAGCGCAAGTATACAATACATTTGAATTAATTGTGGGCCAAGCCCATTTTAATAGATCGTTTATCTAGTTGCAAAGCAAAAACAACATATTTAGCAGCACAGCTCATACGGCCCAAAGCATCACATACATCGCCAGTTGGTAAAAAACATAGTCACTGGTGAACTGTTCAAGGCATGTAGTTTCCCTTAAAACGCAATGTAAAAGAATTTGATCTATCATCGGCTGCAATCACTACAAAAACAAACGATAGTGTCAATTAGTAATCTTTTTTGCATTTGCTAGAACTTACCGTAGTAAAGAATCACATCAAACAATCGAAAAGTGACGATTCCTAACAGAAGAATTTGATATAGGAAAAGTTAGTGACCAAGATCTCTAGAGCCACGAGGAGGAAAAATGCTAAAAGGCAAGCAGTGATTACTGATCGCAGGAGCTCACCGGCCATGCTATGATATAGTAGACTAAATGCTTAAGCACTGAGCAGAGATTACTTGCAAACATCATTTAGTATAAGGATACAGATGATTAGACAAGCTAACTATGACCAAGCAGGCTTAAAAAAAACAAAGGTGGGGAATTACAAGTACGTCCCACCTGTCAGTGACTGCGAGAGAGCCGGCCAGTTTGGTTTCAGCTGGGCTTGACCCGTCCGGATAAAACATGGCCGGAGAGAAAGATGGGTTGGTTTTAAATTTTTGGCCCAAGAAAATTTCAAAAGTAAGAGGGGCAATCTGGAATGAGGAAAAGAATAGATATTAGGATTTCAAGGAAACAGGGAAAATATATCAAGATTTATCCGACCTTCATCCTTGACCTATTCTAATTCTTGTAAATACATTTTCAACACATTAAACAAATTCATTTTATTTTACCATAAACAAAATTAAAAACAGATAAAAGTTTTTGTTCCTTCAGAATATTTGACAACACCCAAAATTCATTTTATTTTACCATAAACAATCGAACTAGTGACGATTCCTAACAGAAGAATTTGACATATGAAAAGTTAGTGACCAAGATCTCTAGAGCCACGAGTAGGGAAAATGCTAAAAGGCAAGCTGTGATTACTGATCGCAGGAGCTCACCGGCCATGCTATGATATAGTAGACTAAATGCTTAAGCACTGAGCAGAGATTACTTGCAAACATCATTTAGTATAAGAAGATAGGTGATTAGACACGTTATGACAAAGCAACAGTGGCATGAAAGAAGCAGCACAGCCACGTGCCGATAAGTTTCGTTCACTGATTGCTCAATCAATCAGGCCACACAGTTGCGCGCACCTTACCGATCGCGACACTGCACGTAGCTCGGCTAGCAACGGACATGGCTTCCGTGCTCAACAAGACGTCTCCCTCCCCGGCGTTTCAATCGTCGACGCCTCGCTCTCGAGGCGGGCGGCGGCGGCGGTGCGGACGACGGGGCGGAGGCGCGCAGCGGCCGTCAGCGTCAGCTGCCGGGCGATGCCTTCCGGTGTCTCATGGCGAAGGGCGAGGTACGCGTGTTTTGCGTGTGTTGTACGAAATGAGCTGGTTGGGGCGAGACCTTCTTTTGTGTGATGACTGATGACGACGGCGTGAGCAGACGGCGTTCATCCCGTACATCACCGCCGGCGACCTCGACCTGTCGACGACGGCGGAGGCGCTGCGGCGCCGACGTCGTCGAGCTCGGCGTGCCCTTCCACGACCCTACGCCGACGGGCCGGTCCTCCAGGCTTCGCCGAGCGCCGTGCTCGAGATGCTCAAGCGAGTGACGCCGGAGCTGTCCTGCCCCGTGGTGCTCTTCTCCTACTTCAACCCCATCGTGCGGCGAGGGCTCGCCGACTTCACCGGCGCAGCGAAAGAAGCCGGCGTACAAGGTAACGAAATGTACTGACTTTGATTAAGCTCACGGCACATGGATTTAAAATAACGTTTTTTACTTTCATTTAAGGTATCTCTGTTTTACGTTTTGTCAGTTATGTATATAGAGTTGCTGTTTCGGTGTTTCTTGTGCCCCAGGCCTTTTAGTGCCTGAGCTCCCTTATGTCGCGGCGTGTACTCTCAGGAGTGAAGCCATGAAGAACAAACTCGAGCTGGTAGGATAGGTTGGTCCATTTTTTTTTAGATAATTAATCAAGGGAGCTCGGTCTAACATGAACAATGACCGTATGCAGGTTCTGCTCACAACACCAGCCACACCAGAAGAGAGGATGAAGGAGATCACCAACGCTGCACATTCCCTTCTGCTGATTAATCGTAAAATGCAGGTGGGTGTCAATGGAGTTACAGGTCCCCGCGAAAATGTGAACTTGCGTGTTCAGTCCCTGATTCAGGAGATTAAACAGGTTATATTTATAAGTAGTATCTGTGTTCTGAAGGGCATGGAGAAAAGTCAAAAGTGCTGCTCCATCAGCTGTTTTCCTCACTGAACTGGTTTGGCTGTTTGCAGGTCACCGACAAACCTGTGGCTGTTGGCTTTGGCATATCGAAACCTGAGCATGTAAAGCAGGTAAAAATGGTTCTTACAACCAGTAAGATCTCTTTCTTAAGGGCTGAAGCTATTTTTATTTGATTCGTGAACAAAAACATTTTGACTCATGTTGGGCTGTATGTGTGAGAAACAAAGGGCCCAAGAGCCCATGTAACAATTATATATGTATGTATTGTCTATGGAATGAACAATCTAGATATTTCCCCAGATTCTACATGGTATCAGGGCTGTGAGCCTGTGGCGGTTCGAACGGCGATTGCGGGCGCCGTAGCACATCGTCGGCGTTCAGGCGACGGCTGGTGGTCGTGAGGCGTGAAATAGGTACAGGGGACGTCCGTGTAGGTGCTGTGGCGGCTAGGAGTTGCAGGTGCTGTGCCGGATTGCTGCTTGCTCTGCAGAATCGTGGGCAGGAGGCGCTGCAGGTGTTGCCGCAAGGTAATCCGGTGGGTGATTTGGTCCGCCCCTGTTCTAATTTGGGGAAGAGAGAAGGTAGAAAGAAGCAACAGCTGGTGCTATCGCGTTTGGAATTTTTGGTGGAGTGCTGCGTGGCGAAGGAGCAGCTGGAGGGAGCTTTGTGCTTGCTGGAATTGAAAAAATTCGTAGGCAGCTCGCTTGTTTTCTGGTTGAAATTTGGTAGGCGGCTGGTGAGAGCTAGCTGGTGGTTGTCCTGTGCTTGTGCGGTTGCAAAGCTGCAGGATATAGCTTGGCGCTGAGCAACTGGTGGTGGATTTGAAATAGATCTTTTCCTATTGTACATTGGAAGGAAAAGAAATTGCTGCCGTGTTTGTGAAGGAAGGGCGTGCTTGAGTGTCGTCTTGCTGGGAGAGAGAAAAGAAGCTCTGGGTGCTGACATGTTTTGCTTCAGGAACTTGCCAGGGAGTAGTAGTTGAGCAAAGGCCTTGGGCCAGTGTGAAAAAGGAAACAGAATACAAGGAAGTATTGAAATACCGTGAAAATATAGCCAAATAGAAATCAAGTAATGGCAGATAAAAGAATTGAGGAGGTGTTTGAGAAATTGGCAGAAATTCTAACAGCAAAGGAACTAGAGAGGTTGGCTCAGAATTTTTTAGCAAAGAGTTTAGAATTAATGTCAACTTCAAAAGATCATAGCGAAGTGAACTGCTTTCCAAGAAGAGAGGAGACACGAACTGTTCTAGGAAACCTCATCAATCTTGCTCGTTCTGGTACATATTGCGAAAATTGGATACTAGATTCGGGAGCATCTAGACATGTGACCAGGGCATCAAGTGAGTTTGTATCATATATCCCATTTCCTTCAACTCAAAAAGAGACTATTCAAACCGTCGATGGGACTGCTCAACCTATTCGAGGTACGGGCACTGTCAAATGCATTCCATCAATTACATTATCATCAGTTTTATATGTTCCTTCATTTCCAGTAAATCTAGTATCCTTGATTGCTTTGGTGGATCATATGGATTGTCGTGTTACTCTCGATAGAGAGAATTGTTTAATTGAGGATAGAAAAACAGGAAAAATGCTTGGGACTGGTATAAGACGTAATGGCCTATGGTTCTTGGATAGAAGAACCGATAAGTCTGAATGTACTGCTTTAGCAGTTGCTGCTACTGAAGAAGAAGTTAAGGTAATACTCCAACATTGTTGGTTGGGCCATATGTCCTTTGACACTATGAGCAAAGTATTTCCTGATATTATGAGCAAAGTGGACAAGAGGAAATTGGTATGTGATGCATGTGAGTATGGTAAGCATACCAAGTCATCCTATGTGAGCAGAGGACTCCGAAGCACATCACCATTCTTTATAGTACACTCTGATGTGTGGACTTCCCATGTGATCTTTGTGAGTGGAATGAAGTATTTTGTGACATTTATCGATTGCTACTCCCGTATGACTTGGATATATCTTATGAGACAAAAAAGTGAGGTGCTCAAATGCTTTAAGGATTTTTGTGCGTGTATTAAAAATCAATTCAACACACAAGTTAAAATAATCAGAACTGATAATGGGACAGAGTATGTTAATAATGAATTTTGTAGTTTCCTTTCAGCAGAAGGAATACTACATCAGACCTCTTGCCCTGACACACCTCCACAAAACGGTGTTGCTGAGAGAAAGAATCGACATCTATTAGAGGTGGCCCGATCACTTATGTATACCATGAATGTGCCAAAGTTCTTATGGAGTGAGACAGTTATGACTGCTACTTATCTCATCAATCATATGCAATCAAGAGTGCTTGGAATGAAGACTCCATATGAAATGTTATATGGCAAGAATGAGTTTAAAGTTCCACCAAAGGTGTTCGGGTGTACTTGTTTTGTTAGAGATCACAGACCTTCGGTGGGAAAGTTGGATCCTCAAGCTATTAAGTGTATCTTTATTGGTTACGCAATGGCCAAAAGGGGTATAAATGTTGGAATCCTTCTCTACGCCGCATTTTTGTAAGTATGGATGTTACATTTAGAGAGTCAGAGCCTTTCTATGGAGAGAAAACAGATTTGAGCTCCTTGTTTTCAGACCTCCACACTCCTAGCGTGGGAGATGTTAGTCGAGAGGGGGAGAATGGTGATAGGCAAAATGGGTCAAGTGAGCAACAACAAAGCAAAATGGAAGTAATGATTGGTGGTTCAGTTCCTCCGCCACACACAGGGGAAGTGGTGACTGGTTCAACACTTTCTAAGGATGGATCCACATGTGAGAGGTGGCAACACAAGGGCATATCACGAGTGTATGTAAGAAAAAAAGCTTAGACATCAGACAACAGAGGAGGTTCAAGTACCAAACATGGAACAATGTTCTTCAACATTGGTGCCTAATAATGGTCTAGATACTGTTGGCGGTGTCTCATCAACATCTGAGGTTGAAGGCTCCTCTTCATTTGACTTGCCTATTGCATTGCGAAAAGAAGCACAATCCAAGGCTGGAGTTCCTCCTCCAAGGTACGGATTTGAAACTGACATTAGCAACTATGTCTCTTATGCATCTTTATCTCCTGTATATAGAGCATTTGTTGCATCATTACAGTTTGTTGTTGTTCCTAAAGACTGGAAAGAAGCGAAAAAAGATCCTAAATGGCAAGAAGCTATGTTGGAGGAGCTGAGGGCTCTTGAGAAAAATAAAACATGGGATATTGTAGAACTACCAGTAGGAAAGAGAGCTGTTAGCTGCAAATGGGTTTTTACAGTGAAACAGAATCCAGAAGGTAAGGTAGAAAGGTACAAAGCCAGACTTGTTGCAAGAGGGTATAGCCAGACATATGGTATTGATTTATGATGAGACGTTTGCACCCGTTAGCAAAGATGAGTACAGTGAGAACCCTGATATCGTGCGGCAAATTTTGGTTGGCCTTTGTACCAATTAGATGTTAAAAATGCTTTCCTGCGTGGTGATCTTCATGAAGAGGTATATATGGAAATTCCACCTGGCTTTTCTAAGCCTGACATATCTGGAAAGGTTTGTAGATTAAATAAATCTTTGTATGGTCTCAAGCAATCTCCCCGGGCGTGGTTTGACAGATTCAGACGAGCACTATGTGGTATGGGTTATAAACAATGTAATGGGGATCATACGGTATTTTACCGACATTTTGGACGAAGGATCACAATTCTAGCTGTGTATGTGGATGATATCATCATCACAGGTGATGACGACGTGGGAGAATTTGAGTAAGCAATTTGAGATCAAGGATCTTGGTCATCTGAGGTACTTTTTTGGCATTGGAATTGCTCGATCTCCAAAAGGTATTGTTCTCTCACAAAAAAAGTATGTCCTTGACTTACTCAATGAGACTGGTATGCTTGGATGTCGACCTGTATTAACACCTATTAATCCAAATCATAAGTTGTCAGCTGAATCTGGTGATCCCCGATTTCTGAAAACTTATCAATTTCTCTTAATCATG
>LAPY01002600.1:10573-22570 GCA_000970635.1 Eragrostis tef
AATTAATCTTTAGAATTTATGGGCATTCCTGTATAATTACCACACTCCCTGGTATATATGATTTTTTTGAGATACAACTGAACAGCTAAAACATAGTTCTTGAATCATTCTGATCAGTTTTTCTATTTTTTATGCAAAGTTATGACTAGCCTAAACATTGTCTAAGACATCCCAACATCTTTCCCCCCACCTCGCTTCATCAATTTGCGCTTTGCTTTCAGGGAAGGTCCTGCACTGGTTGTTGCTTGTGGCAGAGATACCATATCATACGCAAGTTCCATAAAGCGTTTGGCTCCAGATAATGTATTTGTTATTCAGGTAGAATACCTCAATGATTAACTTTCTTTGATATTTTTTGAAATGGGAGTTTGAATCGTTGTGCTACTTGACATGTGGATCTTATCTTAGTTCCAATGATATTCTATGTATTCTTTTTCAGATACAACATCCCAGATTTCGCCTTGATAGGTTTGATTTAGTCGTGACTCCTCGCCATGATTACTATGCTTTGACTGCAAAGGGCCAACAGGAAATTCCACGCCTTTTCCGGAGATGGGTCACTCCACTAGAACCACCTGGTCCCAATGTGGTATGCTGCTCGTTTATTTTTTGATATAGAATGTCAGGTATGATTTCATCAAATGCTGATTCACATAATGATCGTTCCATTTGAACCCTTGAAACTTGCAAAGCCAGGTCCTAACCGCTGGTGCACTCCACCAAGCAGATTCTGCTTCGTTACGTGTTGCTGCTGCAGACTGGCATGCTGAACTTGCTTCTTTGCCAAAGCCATTAGTAGTAGTAAACATTGGAGGACCGACAAGTAAATCCTCCCCCCTCCCTCCTACACTTCCTGTCTTCATGATATGATTCTTTCAATGTGTGTACATAGGGCAGGTTCTTGTAAGACTTGATTGGGGGATAGAAAAATCTGCAGTACCAACAGTGGCACCACAAATTGTTACGAAAATGGAGCTCCTCATGCAGGAAACACATGATCATGCCAATACTAAACCATAATCCCGTGTTCAGTTGACACTTTGTGTATCGCATTAGCTTTTGCAACTTATTTAGATGTAAAGGTCGCTTCCTCACATTTAGGTTATTTTCTATTTAATATTAAACGATAATGCTAATCTTCATGGGTGTGACATAGCTTAACACCCCATGCAGGTAATATGTGACCTCATGAGTGACATCCGTTCGTTCTATGTAAAGCAACTAAATGCACAAAGACTAAAATTCATGTCTTCCACCACTCATAGCATGAATGCTGGCATGGCCCAGGTTCCATATTCCCTTCCATGCAAACTTGTTACACGGCTCATAGCATAAGCACTGGCACGGTTCAGGTTCCATATTCCCTTCCATTCAGACTATTGTTCCACCTTTTTCCCCCTTCATTTTATTATCATGGAAAAGGTTTAAACATTTGTTTGCCAAATTGCCTAAATCAACAAAATGGAAGCTTTTAGAACTTTCACTTGTTTAGATTGTTTTACTCCACATGTTGAGGTGGGTTGTTTCAAACTTCATACTGTGATGTGCGTGTAATTCTTATGCATAATGTTTTCAATGGTCAGGAAACTGTAAATATGATGTAGACCTTGTGAAGAAGCTGGTAAGCTCACTACACAATGTTCTAAAGACCTGTGGAAGTGTCAGAATTTCATTTTCTAGGAGAACACCAGGAAAGGTAGGATGAATAGAACCTTCTAGGTTGTTTATCTTGTTTTACAAAGTGTTGCCACTTAATTTTTAATCTATTTTCTGCCAGATGTCTGATCTTATATTGAAAGAATTCAGCACACATCCTAAGATTTATATTTGGGATGGTGAAGGTAAATTGACAACAAGATCGTTCAGATATCTCGATTATTATGTAATATGTGAAATTTATGTTGAGTTGCTGTCACTGCAGATCCTAACCCGCACTTGGGCCATCTAGCATGGGCTGATGCTTTCATCGTTACAGCAGATTCTATTAGTATGCTGAGTGAGGCCTGCAGCTCTGGGTGAGTTGATGTTGTTTTGTGTTTTGGACTCTTTTGTAGGGGTTAATAACTGAGCTTCCAATTTCATTTCTTACAGGAAACCTGTTTATGTTATTGGAACTGAGCACTGTAGGCGGAAATTCTCAGACTTTTACAACCGTCTGCATGAGCATGGGGCTGTTCGTCCTTTTACTGGATTGGAAGATGTAGGTTTTGCTTAATTACTACCATTTATCACTTTTATCAGTTGTTTTCTTGGGTGCTTAGAATGTTTCTTTCCCCCACATGCTATCTTTCTACTATGACACCTAAGTGATCTCCATCATCTTACTTTTTAAAGTCTTCAGTTTGAATTTCTAAACATAACCAAATCCTTCATCATAGATGTCAGATAGCTGGAGCTACCCTCCCCTGAGCGATGCTATTGACGTGGCTGCACGGGTTCGTGAGGTGCTCGCACAGCGTGGATGGATGGTGGGCTAACAGTATGCGAAGTAGAGAATGAAAATATCACTTTGGCCTGTTCTTTTTTTCAAGTTTAGATAGTTAACAAGGCTCTTTATTTATCTTGGTTTTGCAAAAAAAAAGGGCATTTAGCCATGTCTTGTTTGTGAGAAAAGGCAAATTGGTCGCGTGTGATATGCACGGAGGTATGGTGCGCAGCCAGTCCCCTCACCCATTCCCTGAGAAGTTTTGCGCAGCCATACCTCCAAAAGGAAAAGCACAAAGTCCTGACACATTCATTCATAAATGATGAATTCTTCTACTGTAAAGATGCCGGTTGAAGTTCAAGCGGAGTTATATATTGATCACCGAGGTCCTGGCCTCATGGCACATTTGTTATCGTGGGTTGTGACTGTCTTGAGTTTATCCTGAAATGTAATTGCTCCTTTGTGCTACGACAATGTGTCGTGACATGACAAATTATGGATGCCACGTTAGGTGGGAGTAGCATACACAAGTCCTGGTAGCAGTCTTACTTTGTCGAAGGTTAATATATATAGATGTAGCTTTGGTTGTTGCTCTTGTTTATGTGGTGCTGCTGATACAACTTGGAATCACTTGGTCTGCCCTTTCCGGATGCTGAATGTTCCTGACGATTTGTTGGATGGCTGCTGGCTGCTGGACATCTTTCATCGATTCAATCATCCAGAGTCTGATTGGTGTGTTGGTAACATGCTAATGTAGCTTGTCTATTTGCCGTTTTGAGTTCATTTGAATTGATGGTTACCAATTCTGCAGTGTGCATTTTATTTCCTGCAGGTGAAAACGGCCGAAGTCTCCTGGACCATGTGCTGTTTTTATGTAATATACTCCTATATACTAACAATGCTTGCCTTGTGCGGTTCAACTTATGCACAGTACCATTTGTAACTGTTCATGTTCTTACATGCTTTGCTTGCGTTTCGGTAATTGTTATCTAGAAGTAATACTGTTGTGCAGGGTTAGGGTGTGCGATACCGAATGCGTGCGTGTAACATGTGAAGGATCGGATGACTTTTGTGCTGCGTCATTCCTTTCTGTTTGATCAGTGCGGAGTGCAGACCGGGTGCACACCGCAGATTCCCTAGGAAACTGTGCCACAAAAGTTTACCTTTTGGCCCCAGTAATGAAATCTTCACAATGAGCCAAAAGTCACGCCCAGAGCATTGAGCCTCGAAGAGAATTTGCACAAGCCCAAAATGATGGGTTTGGGTTTGCACCGCCACTACGATGATATCAAAGTCACCCCCCGATGTTTCAAAATTTGATGTATATGGCCCATGGTGTTTAGCAATATTTAAGTCGTGCTAGCGGAATTTGCGCATTGCGCTATGCTGTGTCTTAAACTACACCATCTTTGGCTCAACCTCAAACTTGGTTAAAACAATTTGACATGGTTCCTGTTTTCGCGTAGTAAAAGCAATATTGGTAATAATCTTTGTATAAACACGCGGGCAGGGCTCAGACCGTTATCTTGCCTATCCGACACGGCCCAGCCCAGCTCAGTCCAGGCCCCGCTGTGGACCTCATAGCATGACTCACACCCATCCTTCGTCCTCTTCTTGGCCAGCGCCGCCGAACCCGCCACCAGCTTCCTTCCACCACCGAAGCACGCCAGCCTCTCCGACGGAGCTCTCATCCCCAAGCAGCCGTCGCCGCCCTCCTCCTCCACCACCCTTCCCTCCTCCACTGCTATCGGATTGGCGGTGTACTGGAGATCGACCCGAACTCGGAACTCCTTTCGTTGGTAAGGAACCCTAATTCGCTCGGATGGATTTCTCTGCGTCGGCGCGCGCAAGATCGGGCGATCTCAGCTAACGCGTAGGAATCGGAAACCCAAGGTGCTTGTGCAGTCGATTTTCTAGAGAAATTGGGGGTTCAGCTTCAACCCCCATGCCCGACGCTGAGTACGACCCTGGCGGGTGATGACGAGGATCTTCGTGCAGCGCGGGGCCGCCGGCTCCTCGTCCAGCTCCAGCCGCTCGAGCCCGCAGCAAGTGCAGCAGCAGGCAGCAACTGCCCGGGAGGAGGAGCTGCCACTGCAGCCCCAGTCGCAGCCACCGGAGCTGTTGGCCTCAGATGATGTTACTGAGCATTCCCATGAGGGCAGCGAGAGTATTAGTAGCAGCAACAAGTCTTTGAGGTCAGATGACCCGGTATCTGAGAGCTCGAGCTCTGCAGAGGAGAAGGCTGTGAGAGACAAGCCTCCCAAGGATGAGTCTAAAGTGATCGATCCTGCTTTCTTGGTGGAGGAACTGACAGGGCTCCATTTCTCAGATCAGTTCGAACATGGAAGTTCAGCGCCATCAGGCATTGGGTCGTCGCAGATGGTGGGGGCAGCACCGCACCCACCACCTCCACCCGCCCCTCCACCGAAACCGTCATCTGGGAATAATGGACTGCGGAGAATGGGGTCCGGAAGTTCAAATAGTGTGCGGATTGGATCTTCAAGAAGGCCAGTAGCTTGGCCACCAGTGACAGCCCGGACTTCTCCTTCTGGTTCTAGGCCTTCTTCGCCTAGGTCACTTGCAGATGGTGAAGGTTACAATAGTGCAGATGAGCAGGCCCCCTGTTATGCCTCGAGTTACGACGATTCGGTATGATTATTAACTTCTTTATATACTAACTTTGTTCCTCTTATTTACGTAGGCATTTATTGTGTCATCATAGGATCTTTGATAGTAAAACAGTATGTTATTAGGTGACTATAGTTTAATGTGCTTTCTTCCGTGGTGTCAAATAACTGAAACACTCTTCTTACTTGAATTGAGTTACTTATGCATATATCAAGTAACATGGCTGTCTAGTCTTGGTCAAGAAAACCATGATGTTTCTCATTTATAAGTAACATTTTTTCCCCTTCATGTGTATGAGTAGGCAGAACAATATATATTCACAGCTGCTCATCAATCCATTTTGTACCACAGGAAAGGGAGCGTATGTTTGAGCATGAGTTAAGGCGAGTGAAAGGATTGGAAATCAGAAAGATGGCGGAAGATGGTAACTGTCTATTCAGAGCAGTTGCTGACCAAGTTTATGTATAAAGTAACATGGCTGTCTAGTCTTGGTCAAGAAAATCATGATGTTTCTCGCTTATAAGTAACATTTTTTCCCCTTCATGTGCATGAGTTGGCAGAACAATGTATATTCACATCTGCTCATCAATCCGTTTTGTACCACAGGAAAGGGAGCGTATGTTTGAGCATGACTTAAGGCGAGTGAAAGGATTGGAAATAAGAAAGATGGCGGAAGATGGTAACTGTCTATTCAGAGCAGTTGCTGACCAAGTTTATGGAGACGCAGAATCTTATGATATGGCTAGGCAGATGTGTGTTGATTACATGGTAACATGGCATCTTTGCACCTGTGTTGTATCTTTTTGATCTTTTGATCTACATAAAAGGAAACTTTATATCTAACAGTAATCATTTACGAACGCAATTCTAGAACCCTAACTTTTTATATTATTAATATGTCAATACTTGGTATATCCTTTTCCTCTCGATTCCACCTATTTAAGGACATTGAGCTACTTAGCTTTCTTAGCATTTTACATTGGACACAATCGTCTATGAACCATGATATTGCATTGATAGACTGCGACATCCCAGTTGCAATCAGATAGAGTTACGGAAATGGCTGCCAGCTGGCTCTGTTCCTGCTAATAGCAAATAATAGTTATTGCCCTGCTAGTTACTACTCCAGTAATAACCAGCTTCTATCTAGGCAGGATACTTGCTGACCGTTACAAAGTTCATTTCGTCACCCCCTGCGCGAATATATGCTACTTTATTGCTATGCTGCATATGTTAAATAATATTTTCAATTGCGATATATGTGCAACATGACAACAACAAAATCTTGTTAAGTTGATTATTTCCTGCTTCCTTTGAGACTATTGGACATTTTCGTTGAAGTGCGTCTACTTGGCTGTGTTAAAGGAATGGGTTCCTGTACGTGTTATCTGATAGTCGAGCTGTTTAGGATGTATAAACAATGCTCGGTGCGTGATTGAGTGGACATTGCTTTCTGATTATAGAACATCAGCATTAATTCCTTCGACATTTTTTATAGAGGCTTTATTTGGTAGTGCATTAAAAGCAGTTGATTACATGGAAAATACTGATTTTTTCTGAATTCGCAGAATATGACAAATTGGTAAAACATGAATTACCGTGACATCGTTATTATCCGTTACTCCATTTGTCATGCAGTTGAGAATCTTATTGTTATGTTCTATTTCTTTTTCAGGAAAGGGAGCGGGACCATTTCTCTCAATTCATAACTGAAGGTTTTACATCATACTGTAAGAGGAAAAGGAGAGATAAGGTAATATCAGTAATTTTTTTAATAAATGCTTCGCAAATTATTAACTTCCCAGGCTTTATTATTTCACTTGTCTTTCCTAGTCCTTGAAATTCAGTTTGGGTTACCTAAGATAATGCTCTTGTGCTGTGCTTTTGTGCAGTTCCTTATATGAACTTGTGAGTCACAAAGTCCATCTTTATCTGTCGACGATTATCATACATATTTGACTTATTTAATGCTTCCTTGTGCCGTTTTCAAGCATTGTCCACTCATTAGAATCTGTGTTTGTATGCTGCACACAGAAAAGCATGCACTTGGTCTCAACTTGTGAAACCTCTCTTTTCTTAATAGGATCTCATTGTACGGCTGCCTTTCAAATATAAGCAAAACTAATAGGAAGAAAATTGTTCAATTACTTTGGTATCGTTGTCTCTTTAATTCAAGGCACCTATGATGATTTGTTGATTCATTGTTCAAGGTATATGGCAACAATGTTGAGATCCAGGCATTTGCAGAGATGTATAATCGTCCCATTCATATATATTCTTACAGTACAGGTAAACTTTCCTCAAGCAATATCCTTGTTTGTGTTTCTGTTAAGCATTATCTTTTTAACAAGGTTTGCTGTTACTGCAGAGCCCATTAACATTTTTCAAGGAAGCTATAATACAGATGTTCCTCCAATTAGGTTAAGTTACCATCATGGTAATCATTACAATTCAGTGGTTGATCCCCGTCGACAGACAGTCGGGGCAGGCCTTGGATTTAGTTCTCTTAGAGGGGTAAGTCTCAGTTTCTCGAACCATTTACGTGTCTTGCAGATCGATCATGATTATCAGTACACATTTAGCCATTTTTCTGATGACATATTCTATTCTGTATCACATATTGTTTTTCTTTGTTCAGCTGATATATATCCTTGTTAAATTATCATTTTTTTTGTGTAGACAAATAACGTTGACAGGGATCAGGTGAAGGCTGCAATAAAAGCTCAGCAAGATCAGCAAATTGAGAATGTAAGTACTGTTTGTTTTACTTGGGTTACTGTCATCCCAACTTTTGGCGCAAATCGAGTTTCCGAGAATCATGTGGCTTATGCTCGAGTTCTTGGCACTGTTAGGCACTTCTGGCAGAAGGGAGATTCTACTCTGATCTAGAGTTGACCGAGAGGGAAATAGAACGGATGGTGATGGAGGCCTCGCGGGCAGAGTATCTGGCCGAGGAGAAAAAGCTTAACATCAGGGAGTCGTCAACATCAGGGGCAGAGCCATCCTCGTCTGCCGCAAGTAAGCCGCCTTTCTTGGGATTCAAAGAACTATTCATTGTCATGCTTATCGGATTACCTAAAACTGGCATTATTTCCTCTTGTGCAGTTAGTGGGTCGTCTCGTTCGGCTGCGGCACCAGATAGAGGGAGTGAGGAATGCTTTGTACTCCCAGACACAGTGCTGACTCAAAGCATGCAATTGCTCCTGGCAATGGGCTTCAGCTACATCCAGGTTATGGAAGCCTACAGCATATTCGGCGAGGATGTGGACTCGATGATCTGCTACCTGGTGGAGACAGGTGGTCCTGGAGCCCCCGCAGGCGGCAGCAACCGCCGCAAAGGAAAAGCCGCAGAGTGATGTGCTTACCTCTTAGTTTGTGGTGGATCGAAATCGTTGGGCATAAGTCATATGCGATAATGACAGCCTTGTGGGTTGAGATGTCTATACACCTGCTACCGTATGGGTTATATAAATAAAATGAACTCGCTAGTCGCGACTTTCCAATGGGGCATGGTGTTTCAAATGAGTGGTCGTAGGTGCTTGTTATCTGTTCATGCGATCGTTCTGAGAAACTGGAACACCTCCTTCGAGACCTGCGTCTTAGTACTCCTGCGATTAATTGGTTTATGCTATGCTTGAAGCTTTGTAAACTACTTGCTTGTTTTGGAAGCAGTTCCAAAACTAAAGCCCATTCTAGGTCGGCCTTTGCAATAGTGGCCCAGTCAAGTAATAGGCTGTGAAATTCAACAGGGCTGAAGCGCACATTGATGTGGCCCATCTGAGTAGTTGCGCCACGTGCTCAAACGAGGTGCCACGCCCACGCCCTAGTCTCCGCCGCCCTCGCGGCCTCCCTCGTGCTGCCAACGGCAACGCTCACCGGATTTCCAGGACCCGAACTCCCGAACTGAAACCGCACCCTCTGCTCCGAGAAGGAGGCGCAGACATGGCCATGGCGGCGCTGCGCGAGGCCTCCCGCTGCCTGGGCCTGGCGTCCAGGGTGAGCCCCCAGCCCGCGCGCTCTGCGCTCCTCGCGCACTCACGGGGAATTACCTACAAGCTCTTCATTGGTGGTAAGTCAATTGTCTCGTCACCTTTCCACCTATCTGTTCTCTCTCACGCATTTCGAGCGAAAGAAAGTCAGGGAGGGCATCTGCTGCGAGGCAGATGCGTAGCGAGGCGTGCGTGTCTAGTGTTCGACGGAATGCTCGTGTAGGCAGAGTGCTTTGATAGCTTGCTTATGTGTTTCACCACTGTATTATGCGCCGGTGTTTCTTTTAGCAGTTTAAATTGTCGTTTTTGTTGCTTATAGGAAAGTAGAAGTCGGGTTAGGTGTCAGTGTATAGTTAGGTTGTTTTGCTGTTGGCGAGTACTTTTTCTCAGATAAGTGAACGACTACATTTTAAAAGAATCTTTGTATTTGAAGAGTGCTGTGTAGTAATATATTTCCCATTTTGGAGCAGAATTTAGACGCAGCTGTTCTTATGTTTGATTTGATAGAAATGACAGAGTACATGGAGGGCATATTCAACCTTTCCACCTTTAAGTTCCAGATGTAAGAGTTATTATAGAACACAATCAACCGAGTTGACGTATATATTAGATTCCAACTGGCGTATCATATTTATATATCCATGGTTGCTAATAAGGGAAACAAAGCTTTATCACAAGATATTCCAGCAAGGGTTGGTATTTTGTATACGTAGATGGCACATTCAACTCTTTTTCACTAGATGTAATAGAAGTTACTACTTACTACCAACAGGTTCTGTATATAGATATCAGCGTTTGCTAATAAGGGAACACCAAACTTCAATCCCTAGGTACTCAAGCAAGGATTGGTATTTTGTTAATCTATGTCGTGTTACACTGAACTGTGCCAAGTTAGCATACCCGCATTAATATCGGTTGCTAACCATGTTGTTCGTGCAAGTAGACATTGCAGTATTATTTGCTGATATTTCTGAGAAACACCTAAGCTCAGTTTGCGCTGAATTTCTCATTGGGGGTTAAATGAGAAAACAGTACACATTTCATAATCGCTGGGACCAGTAGGAAACTTCTGCAGGGCTCTTTAGGAAAAATTGTGCCATGTCATTGTCCTTTCTATCCCTCTGCAGGTCTATCAAATTTTGCAACTGAAGACAGCCTCGCGGAAGCCTTCTCACGGTACGGCCAAGTAATAGAAGGTCTATCCTTGTCACTTGCCAGAACAAACTTCTGTTTATTGTTACGCTGTCTGATGTTATTACCCAAGTTGGACCTTCTTGTTTGAGTGCAGCTACAATCGTGACGGATAAGGTGACCAGCAGACCGAAAGGATTTGGCTTTGTGAAATATGCTTCGGAGGAAGAAGCTAATAACGCCAGGGAAGACATGAACGGCAAGGCAAGGTTTTTTTGTGGGGGTACTCCTTAGTTTACATTGTCAGTATTGTGTGTGTTCTTATGCTTCTTGAAGAAGTGCTTAGAAATGCAAGCTTGTCACAGGTATTGAACGGCCGGGTTATATATGTCGACATTGCGAAGGCCAAAATGGACCGTGGTGCAGATGCCCGTCCAATAGCGAGAGGTCCTCCAAAGCCAGTTGGCAACGACTGATAAAGGAATGCCTGGTGTGTCCATGCTTCGTTCTCTTGTATGCTAGTACCAATCAGATGATAGTTGTGGAACCCCTTATATATAAAAAGCTCGTGTATTTTATTTGCTTTTTTTCAGACAAATATGTAATAATGTGCTGAAATTTTGAGTGTTTCCAAGAACATGAATAAGGCTATTGCACATCCTGCGTACCAATAACGAGGCTGTTCGGCAGGCTGCAGCTACAGAGAAATAACTGCGAACACTGTAGCGACTGCAGAAAAAATAACTGAAACACTGTAGCCGCTGCAACGAACAGGCTGAACATAGGCTTGTGCGGATTAGATTCTGTGTTTTCTTGTCATCGGCAAGTACTGTGATAACGCTATCCTCCACGACATGTGTAGATGATAGTTACGGATCCCACATGGTTGTTGGATGTGCCCATGCCGCTGCTTTAGCACCAATTTATGCTAGGTACTACTGTTGCATTTCTGTTTGGAACCAATGCTCTGCGATTGATCTGTGCTCCTGTAACTCCAGTTCAACCCTGGAAGTCGAGAACTGTACTTGATTATGGAATAATGAATGCAGTGGACTCGACGATGGATATTTTCCTCTGTGTTGTTCTCATTTGTTTGGTTGAAAGAAAATGATGTACATCAGTACATGGTCTGATAGATGATGTACAGTTCCTAACTATCCCCAAAGGTGAAAGGGTTAAAGGAAAGGTTACACAAAAGTTTACTACTTGATGACATGCTCCGAGCAAATGTACATGTGGTTAATAAAGTATTTGTTGCCTGAGTTCGTCGGCGGCAAAAAAAGAGCCGACAGGCGCCGATCACCGGAGCGCGACAGCAGCGATCAGGGTCAGCACGACGACGGCGCTGGCGGCGGAGCAGCACAGGTCCACGAGCGCCTCGCGTCGTGCCTTGCTCTCCTTCCTCCCCTTCTTCCGTCTGACGAACTCGTGGTACCTCCTCTTGGCCTCCTCCGGCTCGTTCATCCCGCCCTTCCTCGGCGCCTCCATCGCGGCGGCGAGGAGCCGCAGCGCGCCCTCGCCGGCGACCGCGGCGCCGTCGGCGTCCTCGACGGCGAGGCTGACCTCGCCGACGCGGCCGCCGAGCTCGTGCGCAGGCCACGGTGGCCTCGAACTTGCACCCGCCCAGCACCACCGCGAACCGCACCAGCGTCTCGCCCGTGTACCAGTGCCGGTCCACGGCCACGGCGCGGCGGCTGGACACGTTCACGGCGCGCCCCCGGGCCGGGTCCACGACCACCCAGCTCAGCTCCAGCTCCGCCGGCGCCGGCGCCGCCGCCTCCTCCGGCGCGGGGCGCCGGCTGCGCTCGACGGCGTCCACCCGGA
>LAPY01002601.1:52519-77152 GCA_000970635.1 Eragrostis tef
TATCCCCCCCCCCCCCTGTTTTTTTTTTTAAAAAAAACTCATTAAGGTAGCGTAAGAAATAGAAGTATGAGAGTAGGCATTAAATTACCTTTGCTGCATATTATTGTTGAAATTGCTGATGCAACACCATAGGACACCACTGTTTAGAGGACCTATTATACTGCGCATGGGTGGGTACTCTTGTGCTTTGTCTTTTTTTTTTACTATATTGTAACATGTAGGCCTTGATATTGCGCATGATAGGGTAGAAGCAAAGTAGGATCATACTTTCCTGTTTCGTGTGGATCTCAAAATCCAGACTGACCATGTCTTGAAGGAGACCTTGTTGATGAGCTCTCGGCGTACGCAAAGCATGCATCCTCCTTTGCCTCACATACATGAAAACAGGAGATAGAAAAAAAAAACATTCCAAGAATAAACCCATTGCAACTTTGCCTTATCCGCTAATTCTGATTTCATATATTTTCATTGCATATCCATGTTACAATAAGATTGCCAAGTATAAACATATGAAGTCAATACAACACATTACATGTTTCATGGGGGGCGAACGGCAAGTCCAAGCATGATTTCTAGCATTTCTTTTTTGGAAAACAAACATTCAAACAACTCTCATGGCCGCTGTTCTACTGGCATCATCAATAGCACTAGGGTTGAAACGAGGCATTTAGGTGGTCCTGTCCTTGAAAATGCTATGAACTTCAACTAACTTGTCATGGAATGATTTCAAATCCTCCAATTCCAGTCCCTCGCAATCGCAGTTCAACATGTGCATCATCTTTTCGTCACAATTCTTCTCTTTGGACTTCAGCTTCTCACCTTCACGTATCTCAACTTCTAATTTTTTATGCAACTCTGCTTCCTCTTTAATGAGTTGTTGCAATACACTTGTCATTGTAGTTGTACTTTTGCTTTTGTTAGCATCACCTACAAAGAATTTGTTAGCTAATAGAGGAATGGTTAAAGCAGTAATGCTAAAACTTACTAGTGGATGATAAGAGTGATACAATTGTGTGCGTACCTATTCTCAAACAATCCTTAACTGTCATCCGCAGAATTAAATATGAGCCCCTTTAGTGTATTATGTAGGACCTATACGTGAAGATTGTATGCCATATAGGACAATGCTCATGCATTTATATAACGACATGTTTGGTGGTACAAAATATAAAGGGAATACATTGAGTGCACGCTAAAATGAATCGTCTAAAATTTGGATGCACCTAGCACGAGCAGACAGATTTAGCATGATATCTAATACTGGCATTGGAACAAAGGTGCTTTTTAGCGGATAATAAATGTGCTTGAGTGAATATTTAGTAGAATTTTATTTGTGCAAAAAATGTGCTGTGAGAAATATATCACGCGAATGGTTGGATGGACATAAAAGGTAATGCCAGCGAAAAAACACATGCTCATTTTTAGCATATAATGAATATTTGTATTTTGTGTATATTTTTTAAATACTTAATAAATGTGTATATCATTGGATAGTCAACGATATACACATTTACTAAGTACTTTGAAAAAGGAAGATATACACGAAATACAAATATTTATTATACGCTAAACAATAACATTTGTTTATTAGCTGGCATTACCTTTTATGTCTATCCAATTTTTGGCTGGATATATCTTTCAAAGCTCATTTTCTCCACAAATCAAATTCTACTAAGTATACGCTCAAGCATATTTATTATCTGCTAAAAAGTGCATTTGTTTCTATGCTAGTGTTAGATATCATGCCAAATTTGTCTGCCCGCGTTGGGTGCATCCAAACTTTGAACGATTCATTTTAGCGTGCTTTCAATGCATTCCCTTTATATTCCATACCACCAAACTTATATCTCTCTATATAAAGGCATGAAGTTCGTCTCTCTGGCATAACAGTCTTTGCGTTAGTTGTTACAAAATACACTAAAGAGACTCATTTCATTCTGCGAACGGCTATCAAGGCTTGTTTTACAATGGGTAAGCAGACAATTCTATCGTTCTTATCATCCACTAGTAAGCATTAGCATTACCGCTTTAACCATTCCTCTATTCTCTAACAAATTCTCTCCAGGTGATGCTAACAAAAGCGAAAGTACAACTAGGATAAAAAGTGTAGTGCAAAAACTCATTAAAGAGGAAGAAGAGCTAAAGAAGATGCTAGAAGCTGAGATGCGCCGAGGTGAGAAGCTGAAGGCCAAAGAGAAGAATTGTGATGAAAAGGTGATGCACATGCTGAACGCCGATCTCGAGGGACTCGGATTGGAGGATTTGGAATCCTTACGTAACAATATGGCTGAAACTCAAAGCATTTTCAAAAATGGAACCACCTAAATGCCTCGTTTCAACCTAGCTGCTATTGGTCATGTTAGTAGAGCAGGGGTTGTGAGAATTTTTTAGAATCTTTGTTTTCCAAAAAAAAGCTACACTCCTTTTACGGGGGTTGCAATGGCTTTATTTGCGGGTATTCTTATCTATCATTTTAGAAATTTATAATTCTTCTGTGTAACTGGATGGAATTTTGTTTGACAATCTTATTGTAATCATGGATCTGCAATGGACATATATGAAATCACAAGTAGCCAATAAGAGAAAGTTGCAATGGGATTGGTCCTAGAATAGGCCTTTTCTTTCTTTCTTTCTTAAGGTTAAACGCTCATTAAGGGCCATCAATTAAATGCAATAATTCTTACAAAGTTTTGCCCAGCAAGGCAACATATTATAATAAGATCTTAGTTTTTCTCCTCGGGCCCCATGCCTCTACTGTTCCATATTCACTGTTACCCTGTAGCAGTCCACGGTGATGGTCGAATCACCTCGCTAACCTCGATCCAGCCGTCTGTTCCCGCTCCATTAGCGCCGCTGAAGTTCCTCCGCATCACGCACCCATTCGCGAAGCCGCGTTCATTCTCGACTCTTCATCGCCTCCCCCCTGTACATGCCCTCACCAACTGTCCCTCTCCTGCCAACAGCACGTGCGGTTGTCGGCGCCTCCGGCCCGGTCACTTCCTTTTTGTGGCTCTCCCTGCTCGTCTTCTCGGACCAGGCAGCCACATTGATGTCTCCAGCAGCGTCCTCATCTGCTCACTTCCCACTCCCAATCCATCCCCAATGCACGACCAGCCCCTCCGCCTTCTCCCCTGTGCTGCCTACCGGCTACCTGTCCGTTGCTCATCCCATTGCACAGAAGTGAGCAAATCTGAGTCCAGCGATCAGGAGAGGGCGCAAGGCATCAATTCCTCTGCCCACGGGACCTTCCCGGTCCATCCCGAGATCTTCATAGCTTTCTCCATCACCAGCTCCCTCTGCTACCAGCGCATGTGACTTTGGCATCAACATCAGAGGTGAGTTCTTTTTTTTTTTCATTCTTAGAGAAGTTAGTATCCTAAGTTACTAGGATTCTTTTTCAACAAAGTTGTAGTTTTGATTCAATTAAAAATAAGCTATGCTATGTTAGGCTAGATCATACAGTTTTCTATTTGGAAACAGAATTCCATTTTTATGTTATTTCATCAAGAATTTGAGAGCAATTCTAAGTCTCAAATCTGGGTACTAAACTCCTTTTTTTTCTGTTGAATTTTGACTGAGCGGCAATTACATCTGAGGTCTGGGATTGTGCAGAGAACACTGAGGCTAAAAAGGATGCATAAACCTGTTCCCTTGAAGCGCCAGGTAGGCTCTGATATAAAGTGTACGATGCAACAAGTACCTTCAGCTGACATTAGTTTGCCTAGTTTTTTTTATGCCCCACTGTTATGGTAGTTACTTGACTAAAACAATAACAAACTTTTGCCAACATAGGGTGCTGTGCCTTGGGTCATGGACATTGGAGCTGTAGAATAAAAAATAAAGATGTATGAAACGATTCAGAGGCTCTGGCTTTTGGAGGATCAGCAATATTCCACGCGTTGGTGAGGTGAGATACAGTTTGACTCAATCCCATTTTTTCTCTCCTTATGAGAGCCGGCTTCAATGAGCAATTAGCCATAGAGTTATAATGTGATCGTCCTTTCCAACTGAATATGTATGGTTTGCTGATTTCATGTTTTGAAGCTGTTAACTAAGAACATTAATAATTGTTTGGTAACAAATTGAGATAAGGAATGGCATACTTAGATGGACCCTTCATGCTTCTCTACTGTCATGGCATGTATTTCTTTCTGCTTTTTTTTCCCCTGCACTTCCTAAACAGTAAATACGTACTTAATTCGTCACCCTCAAAGCTCAGTTAAGATATTAATGTAATCAACGCAAATTGCAATTTATGTTTGGAATTGGTGATTCATTTTCCTTATATAGGTCCAGGAACGTTTATTTTGTTATAAGCGGGTGATTCTTGGTCTGGCAACTGAAAATAATTTATTTCGCTAATGAACTTTGACTGCATTTTTGGTTCTTCCATTTTAACCATCTGTAACCTGAAGTTTTGTTCTCATCTACGACTTCAAAAATGCTGTAAATTTCCTCGAGTCTTAATTTTAAACATAATGATTTGCTCCCTAATGGTTAAGGTGATTGACATTTTGCTTCTTCTGATACGACATTTCAATCTGCTAATGATTGATGACTTTTTATTTTTGCAGCTTGAAGGGAGCAAAATACTAAATGCTTACATCTGTTAGAAGGTTAATTCTATATTGAGGTACTTCTTATTGCTCCCTAATTCTATATTGTACCAAATTTGATTCTTATTGCTACAATAATATATTACTATATTTTGATTGATAGAACTTCTTTTGGGTATTCTGTTTACATTTGTGTAGTTTGCTTTATTCTTTTAAGAAGTCGTAGTATCGTTTAGTAACAGAGATACAATAATAAGCACAAGGCCAAGTTGAGCGAAACTGAAAACCAACCAACAGATGACAGAATTTGGTAAAATCTAATATGCTTTCAACAGTTTTTTAAAGAAATAAATAACCATGAAATAGTTTTTTTGGAAAAAAAAAGAACAGACAAACTTATGTAATGACAACTGAAGGTATGTTGCTGGCCCAAACGACGAGGATCTACAACTGAAGTACATGCGCATCATCTCCTACGTCTCTCTAAACATCCTGGGCCTAGGTAACATCCTCACTAAACTTTGAAGCATTCTTAACTACAGGAGTTTATTAATTCTCAAAAAAAACTACAGGAGTTTATTTTTATCATACTCTGTATTTATAATCTGCATCACATTAGGAGTATTATGCAGGTTCATGCTTTACCTGCGCATCAATTCTCAACTCTCCCGACGCATTGAACTCCAGAATGATCTAAATTTAATGAAGGGGAAATGTGCAACGTTCATAACAGAAGTTGGAAAATTGAATAACTACAATTGCCAACCCTCATAAACCAATCGGCTTCTACCCAATTTCTATCCATCCAGATCAGTTGGACAACAGTCCCACAGCAAGAGATCATCTAAATGTTTTCGATGAAGAAATGTTGTATGGTTCACAACAGCAGTTGAAAAATTGAATAATTTCTTTGCTAACCCTCATAAACTAATCACTGCTTCCCTTTTCCGTCCACCCAAATCGCTGCAGGTAAGAATCCCAGTGCAAGCAGATCACCTTTCCCTCCATGGACTGTACCTCTGGAGGATTGTACCTCTATCTCACCTAAGATCAGCTGAAAAAAAAAATTGAGATGGCAATGATATGGGTACTTTGAGAATAAGAAATAGTGCTCAACACGTGAGCTTTTTATTATATTAGTAGTCCAGATATTACTACACCAGAATAGATATTCTTCTGACTGGAGCCGGATCTCTTGCTATTGTTTCAAGGAAAATGAAAGTTGAATTAGGATTAGTATTTCATATATTGTTGAACTAACTTAGTCCATACAGTTGAAAGTTTGATGATCCACCGTGCGATGATGGAGCTTGGGAATTTGGATGCATAACTTTTTGCAGCCTTTTTATTGGAAACATTCCATGCATCGGTAACCATAGCCCATGAAGTCTTCTTCAAGCATATAATAAACAAATTTACCTTTCTCTCACATTTGATTATGGAAGCTTTATATTCTTCTGCAATAATGAGCAGCGACTATTATAGGTGTATCCCACGTCAACGAAGTTGCATTAAAAAGTAACATGTTAGTCCTGCATTAGTCAAATATTAAGATTCTTTCTCAGTTTGCCTATCAAACAGATTAATTCTGTCAATTAGCCAAGATGCAGTTTTGTTTTGCCCTAATAGTCAAGGTGTTATAAGCATGTTGTCAGGGATGATTAACATTTTTTTGCAAGGGAGGGATGATTAACATTTAAATGTTGAATAAAACGTAGCAAGTTCAAATCAGATCATACTCCTAAAGTTCATTTTCCTATTTATAGATTTAATGTTTGTGACTTGATACAGAATGTTTTCCTAGATTTAATGTTTGTGACATGATACAAAATGTTTTCCTCGATGCAGGCTAAATGTGACAATATGAATGAGGATACCAACTCAAATGTGATCCATTCTGAAGTAATTATCTATGGAAGACCATGTTAGGTTGTAAAAGGGTTGCAGCTAGCTGCTGCGTGGGTTTTATAACGTGGTGTTGCTGATTACTTGAAATGACGCAATGTTTTATGGTGTTCCATTAAATCAAATCATGCGCTTTGTCATGTCAGCCTGCGACAATGCCCGGGTTCAGTTAGTACATCTTGTAAAGGACAGCCAGCAGAATGCATGGAATTAGAACATTGGAAATCAAGTTTGTCCCTTGTAGCATTTGCATTCCTATCCAAAGTTTCTGCAATAACATTTGATTATCTAGTAATGTAGTGATATAAACCATTAATCTGATTCTTGATGCCTTTTATAGCAGCTATGACTTGTCTTGATCTCCATAAATTCTGATACATCTTCACGAGGGCTTTTTATAAAGTGTACAAGTGGTAAACAATCCGAGAAGAAAGCACATTCCAAAGTACAGGCTGAGCTTCAGCATGCATACAAGATTTCAGCATATATCAAGTTTATTCTTGGAAAAAGTCCAAATTACTCCCATCAAGTATAGTTAAAGTCTACATACCTCTCTAAACTATTTTTTTGGTTCATTTCACCTCATAAACTATGTCATTTGGTTTAATTAATTTATCCCTAATACACTTTGTCTTTTTTATTTCTCCATGCACAAGTGTGGCATTAGGTTCAAATTTTGTGAAATGATAGTAGACATCGTGACTCATGTTATAAAAATAAAAAATAATGTTTTCAATATTTTGATGGGATGAGATATTTAATAATTAAGTAATCCTTGGATACAATATTATATTGAAAATGACGAAAAAAAATTCGTTGACGGAAAGTTCATGATATATTTTTTTTACATACATTATGATATTCACTACATCCGTGCAAAAATTCAAATGAAAATTCAAGTTGTGCATGGAGAAATAAACAAGACAAGTTGTATCAAAGGTTGAATTGAACCAAGTGACATAGTTTAGAGGGCTAAATGAACCGAATGATAGCTTAAGGAGTTATGTAGACTTTGGTTATACTTTAGGGTAGTAATATGGAGTTTTTCCTATATTCTAGTTCAATAGTCCATACCAAAGCGGCAAAATGATTCTTTATCTTGGTGAAACGCAGGATGTTGAGATGACTACATGTACTGAGGCATCTCCTCCCATACGCAGACTCCCTGATCTCTCCTTCCTCGGTCCTCATCTCCTGTACGTGCTCATCTTCTCCTCTATCCCCTCACGCAGACTCTACACGATCCTTTGCCCACAAACTTCATCGGCTTATTTCCCCTACTCGGCAGGTCACGATCTATATTTCTTCTATACTCTTCCCCACTTTCACCTTGACCTAGTAGATCGCAGCACCATCGTACGTCTTCCTCCACCCAATACAACCCAACCCAAACCCCTGCCGATCATGGCCCCTCCCTGGGTCCTAGCTGCTCCACCGCAAGGTCAACTTCGTCGACCGAAGAGCAGCGGCAAGCAACGACGGAGAAGGGTCTACCGGCGGCGCGGGCAAAACGGCAGCCCCAATCGGCGACAGAAACCCATCCAGCGCAGCGCGGATTGCTGGCGAGGCGATGGTGGCCGGCATGAGACCTGACGTGGTCGTGGTCGAGCCCCCTGAGGTGACCCGTGTGCTGCTGGAGATCTCGAGTTCCGACCAGTTCCTCGATCATGTCCTGGAAGAAGTGCGTCATGGTCGGATCGTGAGCACTCACCAGGGACTCATCGTGCTGTACACCGGCACGTATGCACCTGGCGGTCGCTGTTGTATTTACGGTGGCTACCTTGTTTATGATGCCACCTACAACTCCATCTCCACGATTCCTCCGCTTCCCAATTCAACCCCCAACAACACAGCTTACGGTTCTCAACACACCATCAAAGGCCTTGGTCTCACAAGCGCTGCCATCCTTCGCCGCAGCAACGCGGAGGACTACCTTGTCGCCGAGCTCGTCACGACGTGGAGCACCGGGCTCCCCGACGCTGAGCTCTTCCTATGGTGGTCGTCATCGACCATGAACCCAGCCCGCCAATGAACGCGAAGGCCGGTGCGTCTACCTCTTCCATCTGAGCTGACTGGACCTACGTTCATCTTCAGCATCGACATGGTGTTCTTGGTTGGGGCATCTCTTGTTTCCTGAGTTGATCTTCTTGCAGGCCTCTTGGTATGCGACCTGTCCGCGCCGCGCGAGCCCGGGTTCAGGTTCGTCCCGTCGCCCGAGGGGTCCGAGATGCACACCCCCGACGGTCGCCGGGGCCATCCCCAGGAGTTCCGTTTGTCGACATGATCGGTTACACTCAAGGTCGCCCCGCAAATGAAGTAGCAATGAAAACCTGGACATTATCCCCTGATTTCAAGCAATGGAACGAAGGCCCGGTTGTGCTTGTGGGAGATCGCTGGGCAAGTGAGAGCTTTAAGCAAATGCAGCTGCCACGTGTCAGGCCGATGTGCCCTGTCCTAAGCATCATCTGTGTGTACCTGAATGACATCGAGAGGGTGAATCAGATTGATGGATATGGAGACATTGTTGGAAGCTACCCGAAGGTCAACGCCCATTATGTGCTTCTTGTTGACTTGAAGCAAAACAAGGTTCTGTTTTCCAACAAAAAAACAGAACCTTGCGAATTGCTTCTCTCCTATGCTATGCCCCATCTCCTCGTATAACTTCGTATAATGGCTGCTGGAGATCTCGAGTTCCGACCAGTTCCTCGATCATGTCCTGGAAGAAGTGCGTCATGGTCGGATCGTGAGCACTCACCAGGGACTCATCGTGCTGTACACCGGCACGTATGCACCTGGCGGTCGCTGTTGTATTTACGGTGGCTACCTTGTTTATGATGCCACCTACAACTCCATCTCCACGATTCCTCCGCTTCCCAATTCAACCCCCAACAACACAGCTTACGGTTCTCAACACACCATCAAAGGCCTTGGTCTCACAAGCGCTGCCATCCTTCGCCGCAGCAACGCGGAGGACTACCTTGTCGCCGAGCTCGTCACGACGTGGAGCACCGGGCTCCCCGACGCTGAGCTCTTCCTATGGTGGTCGTCATCGACCATGAACCCAGCCCGCCAATGAACGCGAAGGCCGGTGCGTCTACCTCTTCCATCTGAGCTGACTGGACCTACGTTCATCTTCAGCATCGACATGGTGTTCTTGGTTGGGGCATCTCTTGTTTCCTGAGTTGATCTTCTTGCAGGCCTCTTGGTATGCGACCTGTCCGCGCCGCGCGAGCCCGGGTTCAGGTTCGTCCCGTCGCCCGAGGGGTCCGAGATGCACACCCCCGACGGTCGCCGGGGCCATCCCCAGGAGTTCCGTTTGTCGACATGATCGGTTACACTCAAGGTCGCCCCGCAAATGAAGTAGCAATGAAAACCTGGACATTATCCCCTGATTTCAAGCAATGGAACGAAGGCCCGGTTGTGCTTGTGGGAGATCGCTGGGCAAGTGAGAGCTTTAAGCAAATGCAGCTGCCACGTGTCAGGCCGATGTGCCCTGTCCTAAGCATCATCTGTGTGTACCTGAATGACATCGAGAGGGTGAATCAGATTGATGGATATGGAGACATTGTTGGAAGCTACCCGAAGGTCAACGCCCATTATGTGCTTCTTGTTGACTTGAAGCAAAACAAGGTTCTGTTTTCCAACAAAAAAACAGAACCTTGCGAATTGCTTCTCTCCTATGCTATGCCCCATCTCCTTGCAAGTGACTTCAGCTCACACATGCATATCACAAAGCATCCAACCGCTCCAGCCACCGTCACCAAGGTATTCTTTCATCTGAATTGTGCTGTTTACTTGGTTCCAACTTGAATGATGCATGATGACCCTTCTCCATTGCACTAATTAACTTAAGTTCACATGTATATCGCCAGGCCAATTACTTTTGACGCAAAGCCAGACAAATTATATATAGAATCCTGCTATACCTACAGCAATTCCGGTTTTTCTTTGTTGAGGTTAACAGCAATTCCGTTATATAAATGTGTTAAGCTCGTTCCCATAAAGATGGTATACTGACTCTTACCTTAATTAATATGCACTGCCAAACTTTGGTGCATGGGGCCATGAAGCCAAGCTCAATGTTCTTGTTGCCCTTTCTTTTCCCATCTTAAATGGTTCAAATTCTTACCAAACATTTGGCTTCGATATATACTTGTAACTTGGATCAGATTGAAATTATCATGTTTCACAAATATCTCTATTTTTTTTCCTGATAGAGACGGGAAGAAGCAGAAGAAGCAAGCACGGTAGGAGCTGTCATGAAGAGGGTGAAGTACTGAATAACTGATCCCTACTGTCATGTTTTCTGCTACAGAGGAAGCAGGAAGGCACGATATCGAGAAGCAGATGTTCTGCCAAATGAATTCTTCTGTCTTGTAGTACTGATTCTGCCTTTTCTTTTTGTGCTTATCTTCTGAATCATAGACCAAAAGTGATTGGGATTTGTTTGCTGCGTCAAAGCTACCTGCCAGCCTGCAGAGGTTACTAGGCAGGGTTGGATTAGGATGGCCTAGGATGGCCAGTAGAGGGGTTGCGAAGAACACGGTTAGTAGGCAGGGTTGGATTAGGATTGATATCACTGGCGGAGCCATAATGAAAGGCAGGAGAGGGCCGGTTTGAAGATCTACACTGATTTACAGTTACTTGTCTCATATAGTGGATGCGTCTATGGCAGAAGGCCACTATGAGAGATCCCTCAGGCACTCGGCATAGCTCAATTTGCACTCGTCAAAGGCTTTGCCGAGTGCAAAGAGCCCACGGCTTACCTTTGATCGGCAAACGGCTCTTTTCTAAGTGTTTTCTATCGGGCACTTGACAAAAGCTTTGCTGAATGCCTGACGTGGCACTCGGTACAAAAAAGGTGCCGTCAGGCCCTGACAGCGCCCGGCAAACATTTACAACCTGCCGTTCAAATTTTTTAAAAAATTCAAAAAAATCATAAATTAACCAAAATTTGTCATGATATATTTTATATATTCTATTGCCTATAAAAAAGATTTAGAGTGAAACATCAATTCGATCTTCATTTTGATTCAAAATTTAAACGAACCCTTTTTAACTCTATGGATCTTCTTTGGAGAAGCTCTGGTTTCTAAGCAACATACATAACAACTTGTGCGAAACTTTTCTACGATTTACCACTACCTCCACATATGATATCATGATATCAGGGCAAGTCTCATAATTTTCATACTTCGTTTGCATTTTATAAAATTAAAATACAATTCGACCCCACGTTCATGGTAATATTTCGTGTGCAAGATCCGCTAAATTTTCCTTTCATTTCATGGTTACAGCCTCACAAATTAAGGACTTAGAAACATGAATATCATTTTTTTTTCAATTCAATATATTCCATTATTCGAATACAAAGAGGCCAAAAAAGGAAAAAAAATATTACTTTGCCGCCGATAGAAACACTCGACAAAGATTCAATGTTTGCCGAGTGCGGGGGGTCATCACTAGGCATGCGCGACAGTTTCCCGAGTGTCCCAGTCTTGCCGAGTGTTGTTTCCATCCCTAGTGTTTTTATGTGTTCATGCGGGCGAGTCGGAGTCCGATCCGGAAGCACGTCCAAGGTGCGAACGGAAAAACGCGGCAATAAATGTGGAGCCATTGCATCCGTAACTGATGAATCGTAATCGGCAACAACTGACCGCTACCCCTTCATCTTCCAGTAATTGACGCCAAAAATAGCACCGCGCCGGCCCGATCGATGATGCTGATCCAGTCCACGGTTGGCTGGCTTTCGTGGCGGCGAGGAGGCCGGAGGCAAGAAGAAGAAGCCGAGAAGCAGCCGCTCGACGACGGGACAGCCCTCCTGCAGGACGACGTGCTCGCCGCCATCTTCGCCCGGCTGCTCCCGGACGCGGCCGCCGTCGTGCGCTGCGCCGCCACGTGCCGGCGCTGGTGCCGCGTCGTGGCCAAGGAGGCCGCGGTCTTCGCGGGAGCCATGCCTCCCCGCGTCACGCGCGGCGGCCGCGCCGTCCTCGGGCTGTTCCACCAGGAGGATCCCGGCGTGACTGCCGTTCGCAAGCGGAAGCGCTCCTCCTCCTCGTCGTCGTCATCATCAACAAGTAGTAGTACCCAGCTGGCGGATGGGGCTGATGGGCAGCCGCGGTTCGTCCCCACGGCTGACGCGGCTGCTCGAATCCTCGGCCCCTCCACGTCCCTGAAGATCGACAGCGGCCACGGCGCGCAGTGGTTGGAGTACTCCCGCCCGGTCACCGCCCGCAACGGCCGCGTCGTCCTCGAGCTCCGGCGCGACCGCCACACCGACGGCCTCAAGCTCTGCGTGCTCAACCCCATGACAGGGGACGTGGCCCTCCTCCCGCCTCTCGCCGGTAAGGACAAGCCCGGGTTCTACGCCTGCGCGTTGCTCACCGGCGACGACCTGATCATCCAACCGCCGCAACCGCCGCAGCTTCACCGCGCTCCGGGCATACTCGTCGGACACCGACCGGTGGAGCGCGGAGGTGGGCAGCAGGTCACCCAAGATCGACGCCGGCAGGCTCCGTAAGCTCGGCCAGAGCGTCGTGCTCCGTGGCGTGGCCTACTGGCCCCTGCAGCGCTCGGCGCTCGCGGTGCGTCTCGACGGGCCGGAGCCCCGACAAGTGGCCATGCCGCCGGACGGCATCCTGTCCGACCTGCCGCAGGGCCACCGTCTGCTGGGCGTCACAGCCACAACCGATCGTCGGCCGCAACTGTCCTTCACCGACGTAGCCTTTCGTTTCGACCGTCGTCTCCACAGAGAAGGGCTACCTTGCTTTAGCATGGTCCTGGGGACCAAAGTCCTCCGCCGCGCCGTCAACGATGATGACTACGACATGTCAGCCTGCAAATGGGAGCGGCAAGAAGGTTGCATCATGTTGACGCACATGAAGGTGGGCTCTGTGAACGACAACTCCGTTAATCTGAGGTGGTTCTGCGAGAAGAGCGGTGTCATCTTGTTCACCGTCGGAGAAGGCAGCAGCAGCCCCGGGGCCTACGCTCTGAATGTTAGGACGCACGAGGTGGAGAAACTGGCCGATGGCGCGGCATGCAACTCGTGGAGGAACGTCGTCGGGTACGAGATGGATGCCACGGCTTGCCTTGCATCAATAGCATGCTACTAATGTATCTCGACTGCCTGATGGCATTGGTAACATCTTGCCGATTTCTTGTAAAACAAACCCTTAGGTCCCTCCTCGCCTCACCATGTTGTTGATGTGCGATTCCAATGGATTTAGTAGTCCTTTGTGTCTTCTTCGGATGGCTCCTCGTGTTCTCTACACGCTGCAGCCACGTACGGCGCACCTTTGTATGGTATCCGGCAAAATAGAGCAAGTAGAGTGTGAATTGGCAAATGCCCCACCTAAAAATAATCACCTTGTTTATATCATACAAAGGTGCGCCGTACGTGGCAAATTCCTGACCTAGATTTTTCTTTTTGAGTTAAATGCTGTGGCTCCTCATCCAAAGTTTTCACCATGAACTGAAGCTCGCTGCAAAGGAGCACCTCAACGCCGTCGCGGGCGGGTCCTTCTTCTCACTTAGCGTGAAGAATGCTAAGAACCTGATTAGAAGGTGGTGACGACCAACCAAAATCATGGCAAACGCCAAGTGCTCCCAAGCAAGGATCGAAGAGTACACCAAGTGAAGGTCTTGGACATGCTTGCGCTCAAGCTTAATCAAGTCCTTGACAAAGGGAAAGTCTTCGCAATATCTGCATGGTATTAGTAAGAAATTTATTTCTACTGGTAAGGCCTTAAAAAGCATAAATGCTAAGGTAGAGTCGTTTAACACTACACTGCAAAACCAACTAAGCCATAACAAAATGCTAGAAACGCAAATTACTTCAGGTGTGCTTCCTAGAGTGGTAGACTTCTCAGGCAACCCGAGGTCAATCCCAAAGAGATTGTAAATGCAGTGACTACGAGGGGTGGACGCGGAATGGTGAGCTCACCATACTCTGAAGGTGCATAGAGAAAGACAACCAAACCAGCTCCCAACAAAGAAGGTCGTAAAGCAGGTCTGTGAAAAAAAATCTTTGAAAAAAAAGATTCCTGAAGAACAGGTCCTGAACAACATGTAGCCGCAAAGGGAGCTCCGCGGAAGAACCAACAGAACCTGAGGCCATAGTTAAAAAAAGAGGCGAGTCTGTGATACAAAATATGAAAATACGGTTTTGCCTATAAAAACAATACGGTTTCATGAAGTTATTGTTTTTGGTCCCAAATTAACAAAAGGGCAGAAAAAAATGGAGGCTTTTAAATTTGTTTCAAAATTTAGATGTGGTTTTTTTGTCGATCCTATTTTCTATTACCCTTTTTGTTAATTTGAAATAACGAGAAGAGGCAGACGTGAGTCACGTGACTTCAAAAACAATGGGCTGCCTGTTCACCTCTTAAAATGAAAAGAAAGGGTAAGGAGTGCTGTAACAGAAACTGAATTGATGCTTTTAGTGTTGTCAATTCGGCAGATTTGAGTGCTATTCCAGCCTTCCCAAGATACAATCTGAGATTTTTCTGAATTTCCCGTCCGTCGCCCCAATCGTCCGAAGAAAAAATAGACGAAAAAGAAAAAAGATCAGTTCTTTCTCCCTCCCCTGGTCACCGGCAGGTCAGCGTAGCTCCGCCGCCCGGGCGACCTCCTCAATGTGTTCTTGTTCCGACTCCTGCTGGAATCTGGATCCTCCTCAGCTGCCTCGCGCCTCTGCAGGCACCGGCGCCGCCTCCCTCATCGCGACTCCGCCTTCGTCCACAGCTTTGCGCGCATTCCATCGAATACCTACGATGCGTCGCTTCTCCGAGAACTTCTGATCCCTCCGCGGCCTGACTTCACCACTGCTTCGTCCTTAAGGCTTAGCCAGACCGGATGAATAAAGGCGGTTGCTCTACTGCAGCTTCTTCCTCCACAACCGCGCTGCATCGGGGAGTTGGTCGTCGCCGCCGCTGTGGTGTGCGCGGATGACCGCACAGACTGTCACTTTGATCCGTTCAAAATCATCTCTGGACAGCGGGCAGGAGGAAGAACACCTCTCAAGCGGCTTCTGTCTATTCCTTTGAAGCCATCTGGGACATGCGAGCTGTGAATGCTCTGCAATGACCTTGTCGTGGCTCGTCTACTCGGAGGTGAGCGATTACGTGTACTAACATATTAACTTACAATGGAACACAGCAATGACATCTTTGAGCTTTAACTCTCTACTTCGTCCTAGGCCTAGTGTTGATTGAATTGCCAATGGCCGTGGGTGCGCGGCTGAGTCCGCTTGCACTGTGTTCGCAGGGCATTGGTATCCAACTCCGCCGCACGTGTGGGCAACAACCAAGACATTGATTATGTACTACAGGTACTGGTCTTAAAAATTTAAATGGCACAATGCATTTGTTTGGTTGGTAGACAGATACGAGGCAATTTCTTTACCTGCGACACAATAATTTGATGAATATTGCATTAAAAATTTGGCATACAATTGTCTCAGCGAAAAATTTCCCATTCTGTGGAAACATCAAAATAAAAGCAGACGTTTCCCTTATCTTGAATAAGGAATTTAATTTGTTCAGCCTTTGCTCTCGGTAGCAATTCTGTTTTTGCAAAGAAAATACAGAACAGAAAAAATAATGTTTCAACTTTCAACATGCAGAGATTTCTCCTTTTTGTTCTTCTTTCTTCAGTATATGGATCCCATCATCTCTTAGATTTTGTTTTTACATTCCTCAAGGAACATGCCTGCACCTTAATGAACAAAAGGGCATCGCACCTCTGAACATTTCTGGACAGCCTGGTCTAAGGCATGGATGTGCCTCTGCATCTTGTGGAAGCTGAGCTATATGCTCCACAGTCCTGCTGTGGACAGGATAGAATACATCACCATTGTCAGGATGTATTTCCTGAAACCAAATACTTAGCCAAATGAGCATCACTAGATAAGCGAATTACTGTCCACTTATATAACGATTGCAAGGATAAAAAAAAATTAAGCTCACCTGAACTTGATCCATGAAAGCCACTGGGAGGAGAGCGCCGTTGATGGCTGGCCAGCCCACAATGTTTTCGATCTCAATTATGACATCTCCATCCACTGCCGCCGCCGCCGCTTCATGGTGGGCTCCATGATGTAAAAGATGATCAGGGCAGCATTCTAAGTTGTATGCTAGGAAGCAAACTCTACAAAATCTGTTGAGCTGAATTGATGGCTCGGTGTATATCTGTGCGAACTGCACCAACTGATCCATGATGAATGTGCCACCTTCCTTTATAATGTTTCCCTGCTTGAGAAACAAGAAATTTTTCTTCGAGAATATATAAAACAGAATAAATGGCTGATATGTTTGAAATCGTAAACCAATAGACGGAACATGTTTAACTGAAAGACAACATAGTTTGTGGTGCATCTGTTTGCTTTGTGTTTGAAAATGTTGGGCTCATATGTTTCAAATCTAGACAAACAAATTCGTCAAAGTGCTGAACCAGATTGGTCGAATCTGATGATGCCATTGCTGTTTTAAATATCTTATGCTATTCAGCTATTTGGAGATCATTAAAAAAAAAGTCAATCTGTGTGGGCAGGTAGGTACCATTTTTATGTAGCAGGGATGATAAAGATGAAATTGCAAGGTGACAGGGACGAAAAGAGTGAACAGTTGGTGAATATCATGAATGAGAAACACAACTGAAACAGAGAGGCTGTGATCTCTGGTAAAGAAAAAGAAACTCCTCATATGGAAAACCCTAGAATATGTCAATTTACTATGTAGGTGCAGCGGAGCTCAGTTCCTACATGTACTATTATGCGCATAGCTGAACCAGCTGAATTAATATAATCATGCATATCCTAGTTTTTGTCTGTTGCAGATGAGGCTCGCTGTGCCTTGTTGAAACATCATATGCAATGGGGCTCATGCGCTGCTACTTACCCGGCACAACATGGAGCAGAAGTCCTTCTTATTCTTGGTGCGCCGGTTGCAGAAGAGGCAGTGGCCTCTCAAGCGCATATCCTCATGCTCCTGCTGAAGAACTGGGATCCAGGGGATCCCTTCCTTGTTGAACCTCTGGACCCCGGTGGTCTTGAAGCCACATCCAACAGAGTCCATTGACCTCACAGCTGGCGCTCCCCAGATGTTCTTAAGCTGCAAGGAGGACAAATGTAAAACCACAAATCCACGTGCAGTGCAGGTAAGAAATTAGTTTTTACAGTGCGATGAAAACTCAGACGACAAACTTCCCATATAAATTCCTGTGGGCTGTGGAAAATTAAAATTACACTCAAAGTAAAAATCATGTCACAGGTTTAAAGGGGAAAGCAAGACATTGGTTATGATAGGTTACTTCTTTTCCTTATGTGTTGCCACAGGAACCAAGCTGTCATTTTTACTTTGTGGCATTGGATTAAATACTAGTCGATTTTGCAGACGAAAACAGAAAGCAGACAGGACCTGGAGCTGGCGACAAGAGTCTCACGGGTGAAGTCTACGTAGCAAGCAAAGGGTGGAGAACAGTGGTGAGATGATTAGAGGACAGTTTAAGACCATGATAGATCATCACAGCCGGCAAAGGACGTGGTGATAAAGTAAAAGGGCAACAACTTGTTACCGTAGTTTTGTTTTGCCTAAAGCTACTTGTAATCTTGTATAAGTGATGTCTCTGGAACATCGTTATGAGACTTCGAATAAGCGCCAGGGCCAGAGGTGGTGGCGCAAGTTGCTCCGCCGGGATCTGGAACTAAATTAACTCTGTAAACTCAATGTTTTGTCTGGAACTAAATTCTGTGAACTCTATGTTTTCTCTTAAAAAAAGGTATGAAATCAGTAAAAGCATAAACAAAGTTAACTGGGGAAAAACAAGATGATCAGGCAAAGTGCGGACTGGGAAATGCTTTTATCGCCATGCATGAAAATTCCAGGGAAGCAGAAAACTAATGCGAGATAGAACCTACGTTCCCGCGTGCCAGCAAGAACGGATGGGAACTATTTGACGCCGGCCGTCCAAGAAAACTAGAATGTAATGAAACAGCGACTGACGTACGTACAACCGCGGGGGACCTAACGACGACGAGCAAGGACCAAGCATCCCTATCCACCGGCAAGCAGTACTCGCGCGGCCATGAAAACCGGTCGCCCAAGAAAATCAAGAAAGCGAAAATTCTGCCCGCGATCAAGAACGAGGGACGGGTCTAGCTAGTAGCTACTAACCTCTGCGGGGGCTGGTCCGGCGCCGCCGTGGTGCCGCTCAAGGTGGTCGGCGCCGCCGGCGCAGCAGTGGGCGCAGAAGGGTGCAGCGCACTGGAAGCAGAAGAAGCTGCTTCGGCAGCGCCGCGTCCAGTTGATGCAGATCAGCCGCTGTAGGTCGTCCATGCTTGCCGGTCGCCGGCGAACGAACTCCTCCCCCGCGCGCGCTCGCCGGGAGCTGGTGCTCTTGGAGATCCGCGGCCGCGCGCGCCCTTCTCTCCGCTCTTCTTCTCTCCGCTGCTCGAGGACGAAGGGGATTGCGAAAGAGGTCGCCAGCCGACGTGAGGCGGTTTTGTTCAAATACCGTAGAGGATGCGGGACCCACTTGGAACGGTAATGATACCTTTTCGAGGTTAGTTTGTTACGCGATATCAGGTGTGTTGCCTGATCGATGAATGTTCCCGTCTTTTTTTCTTTTTCTTTTCTTTTTTGCTTCGGATGAATCGAAGCGCACGCCCGAATCCGTTTTAAAGAGATTGGAAATGGTTGGTTTACTGTAATTTTCACATGACAATTAGTATTACTGACCCGTTGAAAATAATACCGTAGAGCCGCCGTACAGAGGGGGATGCAGAAAGAGGGTGGTAACCGGTAAAACGACGGTCCTAGGCCGAACCACAGTCCAACACAAAGAACTGACGATGGCTGCAGCGGCAGTCCGATGAGGCTATGAAGCGCTTCATCTTGCGACCTAGGCAAGCACGAAACATCAACATGTACCAAATATGCTCATTTTGAGGCGAGAATACTAAGAGCGCGTTCGGACGTTTTAGAGACTCTAAATTTTAGAGGCTTTAAACAAAGAAAATCTAGTATTAAATAAAGGCTACTGATAAAACCTTTTTACAGATGGGTACATCTTTACAAGACGAAACTAATGAGCCTAATTAAGCTATGTTGCTACAGTGATGTTACAGTAACCATCGTCTAATCATGGCTTAACTACCCTCATTATATTCGTCTCGCGATTTAGGCTAGGGGTTCTGCAGTTAATTTTGTAATTAAATTTTGTTTAAGACATTTTTTTTCTTTAGACCCTTCTAAATTTTAGAGGGGCGGACGCCAAACGCGCCCTAATGCTACTGCCCATTGGTCATTTTGAAGCTGGCGACTACAAGTCCATGAATGCTTCTTTCGCCACAGCCGCCGCTGACCCTATCTATGTTCAATCTAGCAGTGCTCCGTAACACTGCTCTAATAAGCATACAATACAGAAGGAAACATATGTTCACGAACAACCTTTGCGGTGCTCGAGTGGATAGTAACATGGGGTCTGAATTTGGCATTCAGGAGCCAGATATAGTATGAGTCCACAATCACAAACCAGATTGATCAATGTTTGAGAACTTAAACGAAAGCTAAAGACAGAATGCAACAGCATTGTTTACCCTTAACATCATTCAGTGAACAAAGAAGAGATTTCCACATCCTAAGCAAAAACACCTGGAACTAAATGAAAATCAACTGAGCTGAAATGCAGACAAATCAAATCATGAACCAGAAGGGTCCTAATAGAAACGCCTAATCGGATTTCTTAGGTTGCAGTACAGGATGCTCCTGCCCGCTGAGCAATTGCTTCCAAAGTTCCACTAAATCTTCAGCCAACACACAAAGTCACTCGAGGCTAGCATGGAACCATAAGACCGTTAACATTACTACTTTGAAGCTCTGTGTAGAATTTTGAAGCACCAGCATAGTCCATTCCTTCAATTGCTTCGCCACTTAGTAACTTTAACTGAGCCTTTTTATCCTCAGCACTAGCTTCATCCTAAATCATTGAGATTTGAGAAACCGATTCAGTATTAAAGAACACTACAGATGCTGCAAACCTATACAAAGGCAGCACACAAGATGCTCCATTACTCAAACAAACTGATGCAACTACCAGTAAGTGGTGTTCCAACCATGTGCAAACTATCAAAGTTTAACCACATTATTTAGAGAGACAGCTTAAGTCCTTATCATGAACTAGTAGCAACTGAAATAATAAAGCAGTCACACTCATTTCCGGGCCACTGTAAGTACACATTAGCTAATAAGGGCACATCTGAAAACCAATCACACATGCTAAATTAAAACTTATTAACAAGTGATGAACGATTCTGCAAATAAAGCTTTGAGATGATAAGTGGTTTGGTACACATGAATTCAGGTGTAGCGCAGTGGGATACCTAATTAACTTTGCAATACGTCAATATACCTTAAACCATAAATTGTACTACAAATGAAAAGGCTCAAAGTACGAAACACATGAACGACGAAATATATCACATGGAAACATCTGAGTGATTGAGAACATGGAACGTTGTTCCTACCTTAGCTTTTGAAGGTCTTGAGTTTACATGAGCAATGATTCCTTCAACACTCCATTCTGGCACAGATTGAATGGGAGAAGCGAAAGGAAATAAAAGTTCCACGAGATTTCTTCTTCGAGACTTCGCAGCAATCTCTATTGGAGTCTGTTATGTTACAAACAAACAAAAGAGTAAAATTTCACGATTCAAAATGTACGATGATACCAATTACAAAACTAGTCAAAATTCTCATGCAACTCGAAATTATCAACTAACCCTCAGTACAAAAATAATTGCAGTGCTCAGCCTTAAAATATAATAAAAAATCTGTAACATCCCTCTGATCAGTAAATGAACACGCGCCTGATAAATCTTTATTTTTACAATAAAAAATTCTCATAATTGTTTTGCTCATTAATTAAATGCAAACATCTTCAAAATGCAATGGCCAATCCCATCCATTCCCCCGATTCCACTACATTTGTCACTAACATGCATGATATCACACTGCTATATCAAGCATTCAATTACTAATCGGAAGATGAAGCAAGAAAAATCATTAAAATGTGGCTTGTATGTTGCTAAATATCCCGTAAATGCTCTCTAGTTGTTTCCAGAACATATTGATCAACATATCAAGTATGGATCGTAGGATTTTAGCGTGGTGGAACCCAAATATTGATATAAAATTTTTAGAAAAATACATAGCAAAAAGGGCCATATCCCATTTTAAATCAGAGTAATCATTAAATTCTTGAAAGAGTCATATGTTTGAAAGTATGAACACTAATTAAATCGACATCCATTCCACCAAGTCCCATCCCCATTCATTCCTCTCTGTTAATGGCATGAAGTACAAGGCTAATTTCGGGAAACCAAGAGTTTCCAATAAAAAACCTGCTGTAGAGCATGTCTTTTGATGCATATGAAAACATAAATCCAAATGACAAAAGTGCTCTGAAGTGCCAGTAATCATTAATGAAGACATTGATTTCCATTGCATTTGAAAGAGATTATAACACTAAAATTTAGCCCCAGCAATTGCAAGGAGTATAAAGAGATGTGCATCATTAACCCGACTAAAGAGGAGTATTACAATAAACAATGAACAGCAGTTTGCAAGAGTTAAAAGCTCACATGCTCAATTGGTATATTTGCATCTGCGCCGACCTCCAACAAGTATTTAACACATTCAGTTAAGCCTTTACTTGTTGCTATCACCAAGGGGGTATCAGGACTTGAAGAATTTAAATCAGCACCAGCCTAAGCATACATGTAATATGATGTGAAAACATGTTTCCGATATCACAGCTCATACATAAATATTGAATTCACTGAACAAACATGTCCACAATGAGGCACCCTCCAGTGGTTAGTAACTTGGTATGTAAAGAGAGTGAGGGGCACAACCTTGATAAGGAGCTTCATGCATTTTAAGCAAACAGATTCGATCACTTTGTCAGGAGTGACACCAAGAATTGCAGCCAGAGGTGTACTCTGATCTGGCGAAACCATATCTGGCTGCAGTTTTAAGAAAAAAAAAAGGCACAGAGCACAGAATCATACAGATTAGTCCCAATGTCAAAGCGACTGAAAAATGACACTTGAAATTCGGTAAATAAAAGAATGTCTTCCCTAAGAATTCCTAAGCAAAGATTAAAAATTATTTTTTTCCTGGTTATTCATAAAAATACGATATTGATGTCAACAGCCCACGATACTTGATCTTAAATCGTCGCAAATGGAGCAGCTGGAGCATAGATAAACCCTGTTTTATCTAAAATACACAAGTTCCTATCCCCCAGCCTTAATCTAACAAGCACAGGGCAGACTTAACAAAAGGAATTAGAAGCATCGTATTAACAAATTACATCTGCATGGTGCTCCAATAGAATCTGCAAGACGCCAGACTCCCCACATGAAGCAGAAACATGTAGCGGTGTCCCTTCAGAAGAAGATACATCAACAATAGCACCTCTAGATATCAACAGACGTGCTATTCCATCGTAGCCTGCAGAACAGGTGAAAAACATGCAATAGTGTCAGAGTAAAGAATACAATTTACACATTCTTAACTATGTGATGTCAAAAAATACGAAAGAATTCCAATAAGACCAATGCTTTAACTACAATATGCTCGTATTCTGGATCAGGAGTGGACCACTCCTCTGATTTGTGGATTAAAGTAAATGCTATAAGTAAAACAAGGCAGAGCGTAGTTTAAATAAACTAGGCGAACTTTTGTTTACAACGAAAATTTTAAAACCATCTCTGAGATACTATCAGGTTCCTAGTGGCAACTGGCAAGTACATTTTCATTGACATTTTGAAATGTTACAACATAAGTGTATGGGTGACCTTATCATAACCCAATAGTACAGAAGTTGAACACTTGAAGGCTGAAAATGTCCTAGAGTATGCCTGCTTTGCTTCAAAGTACTATACAGTGATGAGCTAATAAGAAACATGAAAAATGCAAGTAGAAATGTAATGATGTGCAGAAGCGTAACCTTTTTTCGCAGCATAATGCAGAGGTGCAAAGCCTATGCGGTCCTGCTTATTCAAATCAGCACCTTTGTCAAGAAAATACCTTGCTGCAATTGCTTTCCCATGAGACACCGCACAAGCTAGAGGAGTCAAACCTGTCGATAGTGTTATCAACAAGCAATTTATTCATATCACTGACTGCCAGGAAATTGCACCATAGGACTAAGTTAAAACTTGAATGCTAAGCAACGGTTCACAAAAAACTACAGCAAACAGGAGACCTTCTATTATTGATTCACAATTGCAATAGAAACATCTTTAATTTCAGAACTAGATAAAAATATCACATAGAAAAACCACAGCACCACGCTACATGTGTATATTAAAAGAAGCTATGTAGCATAATAAAATTTAATTGAGAAACATATTTGCTATCCAATGGCATGGGTTCTGCAAATAAAATTTGGATAGTACATGTTTACATTATGTATACATACAGAATAAGTTGAATTCCAGAATAGATTGAGCTTCACAACATAACCTCAGAACAAATATGCAAAAGGGGACAAGTCAGTATGACTGTACATTCACAGTATCACAGTTCACATGGAAGACAGAAAGAGTTTCTTGAATGTCCAAGCACAAAAGTATGCAACCAATGGCAATGGCAACAAAGTAGCAGCCTTATAATGTAACTGAAGAATTCGGGTCTCAAAAATACAGTTTGATTTATTAATAAAATACACAAACAATTCAGTACATCACAAAAGCCAACATTTTGAATTGGCAAGTCGTAAAATTTTCTCATAAATTTGCATGATAAACAACTTATCCCACCAACCAGAAAAACCGAACTAATCAAAATATGAAAGAGAACTGCTCCGGTGGAGCTTTTTCTAAAAGTGGCACGAATCTTAAAGCAACTTAATTATTCTAATTACCTTCCTAATCGCGGGGCCCGGGTGGCCCAGACCGGATCCCATGCCCAGACGAGCAGCCCGAGCCGCCGAACTGGATCGAACCGGAGCAGTTCTGAACCGGGACGGGAGTGAATATCGGATCGAGCAACGTCGCTCCATCGTCGTCGTCCATTCCATTCCTCGCTCCTCTGCCAGACGCTCCGTCGCCGGCGACTGCGGCGCGTTCTCCACCAGAACAGAGGCGATTCTCCCGGTGCGGCGG
>LAPY01002602.1:8725-26318 GCA_000970635.1 Eragrostis tef
AGCAGCGGCTTCCGCCGGCCCACGCGGTCCACGAGCGCGATGGACACCCCCGTGGCCAGCACGTTCACGCCCCCCGTCACCACGGCCGAGAGCAGCGACGCGTCGCCCTCGAAGCCCATGGTCTGGAACAGGACCGGCGCGTAGAACATGATGGCGTTGATGCCCGTGAACTGCTGGAACACCTGCATCGCGACGGCGATCACCAGCGACGGCCGGCTCTCGGGCCGGGCCAGCCGGCGGGAGGGGCTCTAACTCGTCGCCCACGTCGCGGGTCCCGCGGATCCGCTCCAGCGTGGCGCGGCCGCGCTCGGGCTGGCCGCGCTCGACCAGGCTCGTCGGCGTCTCGGTGATGGCGAGGGACCCCAGGAACAGCACGGCGGCGGGGGCACCGCGGAGGCGAAGTAGTTGACGACGCTGGCGACGAGGATGCCGACGGTGACGTTGAGCTGGAAGAGGATGTTGAGCGCGCCGCGGATGTGGGCCGGCGCGATCTCCGACAAGAACAGCGGCGCGGCCTGGTTGCCGAACCCGACCCCGGCGCCGAGGCAGACGCGGCCCACAATGAGCATGCCCAGGCCCGTGGCGCCCGCGCACAGCGCGCTGCCGCCCAGGAAGAAGACGGACGCCGCCTGCATCGTGCGCTTGCGGCCGAACCGGGTGCACACGCGCGACGCAACGAAGCTCGCCGCCAGCGCCGCCAGGTACAGCGACGACGTAAAGAGCTGGAGACGCTGGTCGTCGAACTTGCAGTAGTTGTTCTCCTTGGCGCGGTGCTTGCGCGCGTACACCGCCGGGAAGAAGCGCACCAAAAAGTCGTCCATGGCCGTCACGCCGCCTGCACACCCACATCACCATGCATCCAGTAATTAATTAATCAGTCAGACGATAGATCCATTTCTTACTCGATCCGGGGATCTACTATGTACAACTAACAATAATCAGTCAGACGGCGCTTAATTACGTACCGGAGATGCCGATGTCGTAGCCGAACATGAGCCCGCTGGTGGCAGCGACGATGCCGCAGATCCATACGTAAAAGGTGATCTTGCCCTTGAGCTGCCGGTGGCCGGCGCCGGGCTTACTGGAAACCGCGAAACCCCCCGCCATCTCTCTCACCTCACAGTCACGGTGCTGCACTTAATTATCGTTGCAACGCGAGAGGAAGAGAACAGAAGATATCAAGTCCCAAGGTCAGGGTTGGAGGCGAGTTTATATAGAGGCAAGTGAGGATAAAGATAAGGACGTGCGGATAGATCTGGATTTACCTGGCCACGCGAATGGATCAAACTGGATTAGATTAGATTAGATTAGATGGAGGAGGTCAGTGCATGGGAGTTAATCATGGCATGCGCGCAACACAGCGGCGGCCTCGTAAGAACATAGTACCATTTCGCGCATTGACATGTTTTGCCCATTTCTGGGATCCAGGCTTCCAGCTTTCGTTAAAGAATGCGTCAACAAAGCGATCGAGAGAACAGCACGCCAAGATTTTGATTTCTTGAAATTAATTTATGTACGTAACCAGCGTTTGCTAGACCACTACGGTAGATTAGAACAACTGCAACTGACTTCCTGTTTCCCCTCATATCCGTCATTTGAGAGAGGGTTTGATCGGAAAAAGAAGGAAAGAAGACTCTAACCGATCAATCCTTCACATCTAGGTGGTCAATCCTCAATTGAGCACTCTAGTCTAGCGTGGCAGCGCGCAATTGCCAGGTCACGTGTGGCCCCGGGCTCACCGGCGTCCCGGAGTAGCACGGCTCACTGTACTGTCGCCGCAACGTCAATCACCCAAGTGTCCACCACAACACCATCGCAGGCCTTCACTGGGGACAGGGAATGAATTTGTTGGAAGCGAAGGTAGTATAACACCTTTTTTTTTCTTTTTTTTGAGCGAAGGCAGTATAACACATGGGCCATGTAGTCCGGATTGTAATATGGCCTGTCATACCATCCAAGCCAGGCCCACAGCCCAAGCCGAAGAGCAACACCTGTACAAAAGATTGGCAAGCAGCAATGGAAAAACACAACAGAAATCAATTGAGGATTGGGTTACCCTTCTGCTCGTGAACTGAACAGAAGCAGAGTGATGGCATGCTGGGGCATTCCACCAGGTGTTGCTGTGCCCAGGACTACAAGGATCCAAGGCGCAGCAGTGACGCGGCTAGCTTGTTGGATTCTTAACTGTAGTGCTGGCTTGCGTGCGTTTGGCCAGCAAGCAAATGCCGGCGTAGTGCTGTGAAAGTGACTCTCAAGCTGAGATTGTTGATGAAAACAAGTTCAGTACAGCTAGTCTTTCATTACTGAATTATTCAAGGAAACATTGGTAAAGAACACTTTCAGGATTTTAGTGCTTCCGATTCAGATATGGAAATGGTGTTCTAAGCCTAACTGTACACACCGCTATCTTTGTATGAGTATATGTTTTCTTAATCGATGATTCAATGTATAATATTGTTTTTTTGACGAAAAAACTGTAGGGGAGTTCCCCACAGCACCTGCCTTTTTAATTTATCAGAGAGTATTTACAAGAAGCAAGAAGGGAAAAGGTAGGGGGGAAACTAAACTTACCGTAGACTATCAGATGTATAATATTGTTGAAAAATGTGTTTCTGAAGTTCATTCTTTTTGAACCCCTATCTTTGGCCTTTCGATGTGAATGTTGGATTTGCTTCAAGTATGGTGTGTTGACTCCCTCTGCAATGGATTATCTGAATAGTGACATCTGCTTTGTTTTGGTTCACAAGATAGACATGCCATGGTTACCAGCTTATGTGTCAGCTTTGTTATTTCACTCATATCTGGAATGAAGTAATTGGACAGTATTTTCTTTTAGCGGGTTAGTGCCGTCTGAACTACAGTTTTTTCAGATAGTACTGGAATCATCAAGCATTTTCTGGAACTGTGTTTCCCTTAATTGACGAGAATGATGGCAGGGGCATGAACATTGATTAATGGTACAAAGAGACGAGAATTCAGGGGAAAAAATAAAGATAGCAGAAAATGCACCCTTTCCATTCCATCCTTTCACTAGTTATGTGAAGGCGCTCAGTAATTTTAATTTGCAGGGTTATATATTAATTTTCCCTTTGAACTTGGTCTAGTGCATAGTCACAATGCCATGCTTATAGACACTGACGAACCAAATACTACCAGTCCGAATGATGATCACACGGATTTGTTTCACCATGAGGAAGTCACTTTTACAGGAGCAGCAGTTTTGTACAAACCAACTTATTTATGGTAACGAGCTTACAACGAGCAAGATTTCTTATTGTCAACAGTTCAAGAACAGCATGAGCACCCTAGTGATACAAAAAAATGGATCGCAGGTAGAACAACTGAGCAAATGGAAGCTTAACAGTTACATATTTCACTATTCCTACAGAAAAGAAGTCCAGTTTCCTGATTCTAGATTTCTTATTCGGCTTCATCCAAATGTATTCTCCATTTCTCTTGAAAATCTACATTAGACTTGGCTTAGAAACACATCACATAACCCAAAGAAGATCCATTCTCAAACGCCCATACACAATTACCTGAAATGAGCACTAAGGGCTCATTCTGAAAGTGGCTTCCGAGCCAAAAAGAAGTACATAGGTGTGAAGATTTCCTTCCTGTAGATATTATCCGCATCAGAATTTACACGTACATTGGCATAACATGAGGGAAGGTAGAAACAAAACAGAGACTTAGTACTAGAATTAACCAAATGGTAGCAATGATACTTACTTGCCACCCTCAACGAGACCTTCAGCAGCCTTTTCTAAGAAATTAGAGACCCTCTCACTGCCTTGTGGTGCAAGACCAACATATTCCAATGCCTTGACCTGGAAAAAAAAGACATTCAATGAATAACAAAACCATTTACCCCGTGATGGCATTTTTACTACAGAGGACAGTACATCATGGTTAAGAAAGAGTTTATCATCCCTTAATTGTTAGTAAAATCTTAGGAGAAAGAAAAATAACTTGATTTGATATTGAGAATGAAAGAGACAGTAAAGTAAAAACTGAAACTATTTATTCGCCTCACCATTGTGCGAGTAATCATACGTCCAACAGACGTCAAACGGAAACTACTCAAAGAAAATCTACTTGGATCCAAGGGCGAATACCAAGGCACTGGAGAATCTTCAGCAAGATCCTTATCCCAAACAACCTGTGTGAAGACAAAGAGTTAAGCTTCTATACCAAGTGAGTAAGCTATGAAAATTAATCATATCAAGCAGAATGAAATAACTCTTATGTATTCCTAGCAAAAGGATCAGAAAAACAGAGAAATGCATAATATCTGGCTTACCTCAAACCCAGCATCTTTTACTGCCTGAAGACATTGCCGAGTACTTCTGATATCTGGCAGACCATTGCCGAGCTCAATTTCATCCTTAATCCTCTTATGGGTTGCATTGTTTGGGTCATAGTGATCAGTAATGCACCACTCATATACAGCGAAACACTGACCAGGCTTCAACACACGATAAATCTCCTTATAGCAGCCAACCTTTGCAATAAAAAAAACAATTCAGTTTTCCATTGCAAAAGGGATCAGAATTGATGATAATTCTTATTCGGACGTGAAACTTTGAAAATTTTGAAAAAATACCGGGTCAGGTGCATGACATGTCGCCTCAATAGCATAAACAGCATCGAAGGTGTTGTCAGAGAATGGCATCTTCATGAAGTCTGCCTGTACCACAGAACAAGATGAGGAAAACGTAAGCTTTTGTGAGCTCTATCTGAAAGCATCATTCATTGTAATAATTTAACACATCCATCAAATGCATACCAATTCAGTTTTCCATTGCAAAAGGGATCATAATTGATGATAAGTCTTATTCGGACGTGAAACTTGAAAATTTTGAAAAGTTACCGGGTCAGGTGCATGACATGTCGCTTCAATAGCATAAACAGCATCGAACGTGTTGTCAGAGAATGGCATCTTCATGAAGTCTGCCTGTATCATAGAACAATATGTGGGAGCAATTGGAAAATGTAAGCCTCTCTGAGCTCCATTTAAAAGCATCATTTGTTGTAACAACTTAATACAGCCATCAAACGCACAGAGCTGTTAGTATGACAAAATTTTCCTTAAAAAGAGGCTGGTCACTTTTATCTGTACAGCTTCCCAATACCAAAGAAAATTAAAAGAGCAGCAAAACAAATAAAAGAGATAAACCAAAAACATGTGATCAAGTGGGTAAGCCAACTATACCTTTACAAAATCACATGTCCCACTAACTCCTGCCAACAGATTGAGCTCCTGAGTATTGAATATCATGTTAACATAAAAGCAACAGGATAGCTATAGAGACAATGAATGCTGTTAACTTTAGAATATGCTGATTCAATTAACCTTTCCCCTGGATATCTGGTATTCGTTGTTGTTCAATCCAGTAACTGATGTTAAGCTGCAGTAAACCATTGCATTATTCAGATGGACATGGTAAGTTAGAAGAAAATGGATCTATATTGATATGAAACAAGTAGTGCACTAAATAAAGAATGGTCAATTTTGATATCATCCCTCCCAAGAAAAAACTATTACTAGATGTGCCATTTTTTATATGATGAAGATCACTCAACATAGGCCAGAAAAAGGCACAAGCAACAAACAATTAAACCTGAATCTTGCAATTTCTCTCAATGGTCCACCTATGCCGCAGCCCACATCTAAAACCTACAGTTCATATGAAAGCAAACATCTTTTTGTTATAGCAAGAGCAGCAAAATAATTCTGCCACAGATTTCAATAGCAAAACTGACCTTCATTCCTGGTTTCAATCCAAGCTGCAGCGCAAGAAAATGCTCATGTCGCTTGATGCTTTCACGTAAGGATTCTCCGTTCCATCTAACATAATAAGTTTAGTTCAGTACTCAACCACGAAACAATGATAATCATAACCTATGTTTTACCTTTTCCAGCTTTCTCTAGAAAAGAAACCAAAATGTTTTCTTTATTTGTGAAAGAAATGATTTTTTTATTCTAACAAACGAAAGACCATGAATTCACTCTTTTCTGCAAAGGAGTCCTCACCTGTGTGCAAAGTGGAAGGATTCACCCCAGCCATACTCATAGAAGCTAGTGGCAAGATCATAATATTTATTAACCTGGCATGTCAATGAAACATCAGCAGTTGATATTTATCATATTTTCAGTACGTAAAAAATGTCAAGAATAAATAGCATGTCAGCCAAATGCAGTTGTCATTCCACATTAGGCAGTGCTGAACAAGAAAAGTGTTTCAGCAACACTGATCAGTTATACTTAATATGCATTTCTGCCCATACTATTAATTGTTTCTTGAGGAACTCCTATCCGCAAGGAAATCTAGTACAGAGGAATTGCAAACTGGGAAACATTTTAAGACTTGAGTTACAGTACAACTCTAATTAAAGTACAACTTGAGTATGGAGCGTCAAATTTACAAAATAAAATAGGAAGAAACATTACCATGTCAGTGTAGTTGGCCTTCCTTGATTCCTCCTTCCCTCCATAATATCCGTGATATTTCTCATACCTAACATAATTATTTTACTAAAAAAATCAGAGTCAAATAAACATTAGTATGAAGCAGGATGCTAGTTCCATTCGGCAGCATCTATAGTATGTTTTGTCCAAAGGAGAGAACTGAATGGTATGTACTATGAAAGGACAGGTTAACATCACGAGAAGTGGTCAAATGAGTCGCCATGGACCAGAAGCTAAACTAGTAATGTTCCTTGAGCGGTCTCCGCAGACTGAAGTACAGTACTATGAGCAATATGAATGAAACTCTGCATATGGCTAGTTAGAAATTAAGTGACAGGTTGTGACACACTACCTAAACATCAGATTCGCATTTGGTCCATGTAACTACTAAGTGTGGGCACCTAAGGAAAAAGAAAAACTAGACATGGACGACAGATAAGTCCGCACAGATCAATAGCAAATCATGATATCAAGTAGTACTTGCTTCCGACTAATGACACCAAGCACACAACTGCTAATATCCCAACTAAAGAAAAGGAAAAGAGAAAAAAAAGAAGACGAAAACATAATTGAATTTTCAGTTGCTGATTCAAACGATGTATTTTACTTAATAAACGAACACACATGCGCAGTGCACAAAGAATGCTCGGAAAACTGAATCTGCAGAGCACGAAACAAACTGCAATTACAGAGTCAACTCCCCTGTTTTTTTAATTCCGAGGAAACAGCATGGGGAGCTCAACTATATCCACACAGGAAACATCATGCCACCCACAACAGAAGCTGCTCAGATTCAGAAACGTACTCATCGACGGCCGACTTGACTTCCTCCTTGTTGATCTTCCCTCCCAGGCCGGATGCAAGATCCATGGCTCCCGCCTTCGACATGATGATCAGTCAAATGCGCCTGCAAGGATGGGGTCAGAGATTAGAAGCCTGCCATTTCTCGCAGACTCTGGACCAATCCAGTCCACATCAAGACAGCACCAAACCAGGAAAGAAGAAAAGAAGATGTCACTTTCTCCTTTCTCCATCTAAACACATATTTTTTCGCAAAGTGGGTAACTGAACGATGTAGACTGGACGCGTGGTGGCGGCATATGATTCCCCGATTAGGCTAAAACACACACGGCTCCACGGGGAAGAACCCCGGCAAGAACTGGAAAACGGACCGCTACTAGCGTTCAACCACGCGTCAGAAACACGAAGCAATCCTCGGGTACCAGACGGATCGACGAGGGAGAAGACTCGGCAGAGCGAAACCGAGCAATGCGGCCACTAAAGTGCTTACCGACGGAAGGGGATGTCGGCGCGAGGTCGGGATGGATCCCCACGCCGCGCCGGAGCAGGGAGGGGACGAGGGCGACGAGGAGAGGAGGAATAGAGAGGTGGAGCGGAATGGTGATGGCTGAATCTTGGTGTGACAATTGGAGAAGGATGCAGGAGTGGGGCGGGGACGGGGAAGAGATGGGTTTATGTTCAGCCGGTTTGTTGTCAGGGTCATTTTGGGGACACTGTTGTGTGAGGTGGGGTCTGACACGGATGCCTCCGGAGACCAAATTATTTGTTTGTTTTCCTTTCACCATGATGGCATATTGGCATCCCAACGCATTGTCTGTAGTAGTGGGGTGCCAACCTGATGAGTAGTACAAAGTGTAGAAAGAAATAGAAACCCTTCAACCATTCTTTCTCTTCTGTAAGAGTGATATAAAAAAGAGAAAAGAGACAAAATGCCAAAATATTTCATGGAAATCATTATTGAAGCAAAGATCAGACAAATCATGCAGGACTTGTTTAGAAGTTAGAATCAGTGTGATCATCTTGTATGAAAAATAGAGCTTTCTAAACCCGTCATGCACTCCTGCTACATATACTCTTTTAGCTACTAACTTTCCAACACAAAATATCCCTAGCATCAAGATAAATGCAACGTTGCACACCAAATGAAGCAATCTGATGAGAGGAGATGACCCAAGGAGTTAAGAGCTTAGAATTCTATGAAATGGGTACGAGTTTGTGATGGGAATGAAGATAAGCTCGGCGTCCATATTGCAAATTCATGGTTTACTGTTATTCGGTGGACGTTGGACCATCCTGCGTACTTAAATGTGAAAATAGACAAGTTGGATCGTGATCTGCATATGTACTAAAATCCGAAGAGAACGAAAAGACAAATGCACATACGCACATCAGCTGAGCTTTCCTATTGTGCAACTTTGTGGTGTCCGGGGCATCTAGAAGCCATACACGAACATCCATCAGTTTTTCGTTCCCATTCAAAACATGGACTCGACGTGCACGTCATACGTTGGTTCTGCGACGAAGAGGACGAGACAGGCATCAGCACACATCCGCGAGTAGTAGCCATGTTGCTTGTAATAGGATCGTCCAAACATGAGACCAAACAAGTGGACAGCGAGCGCGAGCTTGTTTGTGGTCTGCGTAGTTTGTAAAAAGCTTCATTTTCCCTCTTAATACAACGATACGTACCCTGCATATTCGAGAAAGAAAAATGTCCGCCGATAACAATATGATGACGAGCGTGATCACTTTTTATGTCGATGGTACCAATGCTGGGATACCGGGTACTTTGCAATTTTGCATGTTCCGATACTGTCCCCAGCCTTGGCCACTTCCTGCAACATGCATTTCCAGCTATCAGGACCAAGACACCGGAAGATGCCAACGCTGCAGGAGAAGGTGGCATGGCGACAAAGCTTACCAGCAGGCAGCATGTATATACTATGCAGTCAAGGAGGTGGATCAGGATCTTCATATATATGTTTATTTACTCAAAGAGAAGAGATAGTGAAAAAGCATCGCGTGTGATGCATGCTACGATGCTGTAATGTTTGTAAATAATTGTGTATTTTGTATCCAATTAGCGAAACTATATCATAATTTGTAGATTGGCACAGCTAACAATAACACAAAAAAAACACAAGCATGTGTACTTGACATGGGTATGTGCGATCAAGGGCTTAATGACACGGCCAGCGTGGTACTTCAACATCATCATATGACTCAAAAATTGCAGACCTGCATATTTAATTGAGCAATGCTAGAGTCACGTAAATCCCACGCACATGTTATTTTGAGTTTGTGAGATAGAACAAGGTGTTTTAGCTTTTCAGTCCACAATAAAAAATGAAATGACTTGATCAAATACCTTTAGCATCCAAACTTCAGTTCTATAACTTTTTTAGTTAAATATGAGTAGCTCCAAAAACTACGGATTTCTAGAGCTGGAGTTTAGCCAAATGAGGCCTATGACTCACAAGATTTTTAGTCATTCATTTGGAACCCTATTTGCCACATAGCCTATTTCTCGGTTTCATGCCTAAGGAAAAGATAGATAAATATAAGGATTTTATAATAACTCCCATAAAGCTCTCTTTGAACACAAGATTCTCAAAACACAATGGTAGGAAAAATATAGGATTGGAGTGTTCTTGCATCTTGAATTGAATGGTTGGTTAACACTGATAATACACATGAATAGCCGTTTGGATGGTGCGAGAAAAATCGTCAAAATCAGACGAGACAAATAGATACAAGTGTTTCTTTTTCACATGAAGTTGGAATTCATGCTAAGAGTCCTCCAAAATCCATGATTATTTCCATAGAATTTAGCATATGGATTCCTTTGTTCCATGAATCTTGTACGAAAAATTGAATAAGGATTGAAATTCTCAAATTTTCCTATAAAAGTCCTATTATGAGTGCCAAATTAAGTATATTTCAATAATAAGCTAAAAGCCATCAATAAGCAGAAATTGATTTTCATATTTTTTCAAAATGATCTTCTTTTGCAACAAGTAGAAGCCGATCTTCAAGGCCATAAAGCTCTGCGCCACATTGAACAGTATAAAATACATATTTATACCCGAGTTACTACTCTCTTTGGACTTTTTTGTTGGCGTTCTGACAGGATTGCTAGCTCATATTTGACCTAATTGCCCTGTTCCAACGTCAAAAAAAAGAAACAAACGAAGGGAACATGTGTTAACAATACACCTTTTGAAACCGAACAAGTATGTGAATCATCTTCTTTTGCAACATGTATATATATGTGTGAATCATTTTCTTTGAAAGCGTACACCCTTTTCAATCATATTGCTATTGCAATATATTTGTCCATATTGCCGTATTCTACCAAAACTACTCATATTCCCAATTTTTTTAAGAAAAACTACTCGTATTCAGGTTCGTATCTGCGAAGGACATACAGTAGCGCCCGGCAATCCAAGTCCAAGCCGTCGGATCCGAGCTGCTGTCCAGCCACCTGGCACCCTTGTATATTCGGCTAGCTTCGTCATCTCATCACCACTCGCCATCGCCGTCCGAGTCACCAGCACGATCTGTTCCCCAATCTCGCAGGCTCTCCTTCCTCCGCTCCGGCCGCCGATCCCGCCCGCCCAGATCCAGATCCAGGTACCTCCTCCTGCGCTCCTCCTCCCCCCGGCACTCATCGCCGTCTTCCTCACTGTTCTCGATTGCCTTGGCACGGATACTCGATCCATGATCCAAACCCTAGGCGTCGGGAAGCAGCTCGTTTCGTTAAGCTAGAGGGCGTCCTCGGTTCGACGGACGGATCGTTCGTCGTCTGCGGGATCTTTGATTTACGTGCTCACTCAGACTCCTATTCGTTCCCTGTGGGACTGACGAATTCTCGCATCCATCTAGTTTGTAGCGGGATTTGTGTGCTTGGGCAGTAGATTTGCTGGCGGCTTGCTCTCAGCAAGCGTAATTTCGTTTGTAGCGTGAAATTCCCCATCTGACATTGCGTGATGGTACAAGTGCGCTTCTTTTTGTTTGATGATGCGGTTGCTACTGACATTGCGTTGTTGAGCTAATGAATTTTCATCGATTACACTATGTTCGATTGGTTCTGAATTCTGGCCCTTCGTCTAGCAGCTGAAAGATGGACGCGAGCAGGCGCCAGAGCGGGATTCAGCAATTGCTGGCTGCGGAGCAGGAGGCTCAGCAAATCGTCAATGCGGCCAGGGCTGGTATGCTATCTTGTCTTTTGGTTCAAGTTATTGAAACCAAGCTTAGCAGTTGGTAGCAAAGTACCTTGAGCAAGAGGTTTGCCTATGTTGACTTCATAATATTGCCTCTTGGATTTTTGTTTGTACACTGATACTTGTAGGATTAGTTTGCAAGTAAGTGCGTGTACGGTTGCATTGTGAGACATATCAAATTCAGCATGTGATTTATGACATTGCCTTTGCTCTACTGTAAAGTTTACATGTTCTCCAATATATATTTCCCACACCAATTTACACTTGTTCAGCCATGTCATCTCACGCATACGTCAAAATTTACAGATTTGGACATAGTTATCTAGTTCAGAATATAGATGATCGACCCCAGTATATCATTTTAATGTACAAATGGGCACATAGCAACCTGGTTCAAAAGAAATTGAGGTTCACTTTCCTTTGTCTAGTTAGCAAAAACATGTTTTGTTGAGAGGCATATGCTGTTGAAATAGTTGAGCCAGGTAGCAGAAGAATTCCAGCACGATCTGTTCCCCAATCTCGCAGGCTCTCCTTCCTCCGCTCCGGCCGCCGATCCCGCCCGCCCAGATCCAGATCCAGGTACCTCCTCCTGCGCTCCTCCTCCCCCCGGCACTCATCGCCGTCTTCCTCACTGTTCTCGATTGCCTTGGCACGGATACTCGATCCATGATCCAAACCCTAGGCGTCGGGAAGCAGCTCGTTTCGTTAAGCTAGAGGGCGTCCTCGGTTCGACGGACGGATCGTTCGTCGTCTGCGGGATCTTTGATTTACGTGCTCACTCAGACTCCTATTCGTTCCCTGTGGGACTGACGAATTCTCGCATCCATCTAGTTTGTAGCGGGATTTGTGTGCTTGGGCAGTAGATTTGCTGGCGGCTTGCTCTCAGCAAGCGTAATTTCGTTTGTAGCGTGAAATTCCCCATCTGACATTGCGTGATGGTACAAGTGCGCTTCTTTTTGTTTGATGATGCGGTTGCTACTGACATTGCGTTGTTGAGCTAATGAATTTTCATCGATTACACTATGTTCGATTGGTTCTGAATTCTGGCCCTTCGTCTAGCAGCTGAAAGATGGACGCGAGCAGGCGCCAGAGCGGGATTCAGCAATTGCTGGCTGCGGAGCAGGAGGCTCAGCAAATCGTCAATGCGGCCAGGGCTGGTATGCTATCTTGTCTTTTGGTTCAAGTTATTGAAACCAAGCTTAGCAGTTGGTAGCAAAGTACCTTGAGCAAGAGGTTTGCCTATGTTGACTTCATAATATTGCCTCTTGGATTTTTGTTTGTACACTGATACTTGTAGGATTAGTTTGCAAGTAAGTGCGTGTACGGTTGCATTGTGAGACATATCAAATTCAGCATGTGATTTATGACATTGCCTTTGCTCTACTGTAAAGTTTACATGTTCTCCAATATATATTTCCCACACCAATTTACACTTGTTCAGCCATGTCATCTCACGCATACGTCAAAATTTACAGATTTGGACATAGTTATCTAGTTCAGAATATAGATGATCGACCCCAGTATATCATTTTAATGTACAAATGGGCACATAGCAACCTGGTTCAAAAGAAATTGAGGTTCACTTTCCTTTGTCTAGTTAGCAAAAACATGTTTTGTTGAGAGGCATATGCTGTTGAAATAGTTGAGCCAGGTAGCAGAAGAATTTACTTTTTCACTATGTATAGTACAGGCTGCAATGTAAACTTGAATTATTTCTTTGTTAAACAGCTAAGTCAGCAAGGCTTAGGCAAGCAAAGGAGGAGGCTGAGAGGGAGATAGCTGAATATCGTGCCCAGATGGAGGCCGAGTTCCAAAGGAAGGTTGCAGAGGTATGAACATCAGCTCGCCCTTCTCGTTTCTTTATAAGATTGCAGAACCTACCTCACACATATGGTCTTTTGGCTTACAGAGCAGTGGTGACTCTGGTGCAAACGTCAAGCGTCTTGAGGAGGAGACGGCTGCGAAAATCGAACAGCTCAGCCAACAGGCTGCAAGCATCTCCCCTGAAGTCATTCAGATGCTTCTGAGGCATGTCACTACCGTGAAGAACTGAACACTGCTTTCACAGTCGCAAAGTTGTATTATCTAGTACTTGTTTGTTTATTTCGGAGAGTGGTGCAAAATAATGTCACTTCTGGCTGTAATTCATTGTTCTTAACCACGGAATAAGCTGCAGTATAGCAGCAACCGTGTCTGGTACTATCTGACTTGACCATTATTTGGTATATTGGTAAATATTTGTTTTCTGGAGGATTTTTGGACAATCAATTGGACAATCAATTTTATTAGTCCCTATGCAGCATCACTGTTTATAGTTCTTAAAAGTATCTTTCTCGTATGAAATGTATGAATTCATATAGTTAAACCCTGTCTGAGGTGTTGATGGTGAATACTTAAAAGCAAATTATTCTGGTTTTCTTGACAATGAAAGTTGATAATTTTTGAGAAAAACGGATTTCTTTTTGATAAGCTAAAGCTTGGTTTTTTTTTGATTTATTTGTAGCACAGATAGTGTTGCACTATGTTTTTTTTTAACTGTGTGAGGAAAGGAAAAAAGAAGCTTTGTTAAAGGCTGTTCACAAGGACATGTGTCGACAACTCTCACAGAGACCTGATGACAAAGTAGGAAGAAATGAAAATACAAACAGCACAACGATGCATGGGTCCCTAAGGTGGATATGCTACTCTTTGTGTGAATGTATGCTGGTACGCAGATCGCACTATGGTAGCAGACTAGCAGGGACATAACCAGCCTACCGGCTCCACTGTCAACGTTGCCAAGATGACCAGATTGGCTGGTTCCATAATAGTGCAAGACACATCCATGTTACGCAGAACAGATCGATCATCAAAAGCCCATGCCGAATGACGGTGGATTTAAGGCACAAGAACAACCGAACACGCTCACATGACTCACCTCAGTCCGAACTAGCTTGCATCCCCTGGTCCCTAGACTCAACAGAGTTCAGGGCTCAATTTGCCCCTCAGACCTTCTGGATAAAGCGTTAATTACTGGTGCAGTGGGGTCTGAATCACGAGCTACATGAAAGATCGAATCCTTTATTAGATGCAACCCCGTTCATTTGATACTACTGATCTTCCTAACCTAGGGGCAGTACCTGGCTTCAGTACATCAAACATCTCTAGACTGTGGAGGAAAGGAGGTTTGATATGGACCGGGGAGTTCACGTGACGGTAATGTTGAGCACTGAAAAAAATTGTTTGAATGCAAAACCACTTCTGGAATTGCCCAGCAGAGGTTTAATGTGACTCGTATACCGATTATTGTAATGTTTCAGTTATCATGCTTCAATTCACATATCACAAATCAGATGTGCCATACATGTTGAGGTGAAATCATACACACTGATTAAATTCTATGCTATGGTACAAAAGTATATGGCTGCATGTGCTGCAACAATTCAGAGTTCGTTCAAATACCCGGCGGCCCAATTTGATGGTATCTTCTTATTCCAACACACTCCTATACAATACAACACTCAAATTATTTACAGAAAGATGCTCCAGTTTCCATCCAACGAGCTCTGCAACTTGATGATAGCCACTGAAATAATTGCACAACCATATTCCATCAAGATTGGAGAGCCTCAAGGGCTCAAAGCATAATCACTGGAGAAAGAGGTGCAAAAGTAGTACTGTGAGCAGGATAGCATGTCTTGCAGCTAGCATCAAATCAACGGAGTACAAACTATAATATAAAGCATAAGGCTATTACCTTAATAGCAGTCCTGACTTATGATTCTCTGAGTGTCCGGGCTGACATTCACCGAGCAGGATACAAGCCCCTGGATCAGTAGAAGCATTAGAGGGTTGACACAAGAATATAGTGTGAAGATATGAAATGAAAATGCATTAGAACACCACTACAACCGATAATTTCAGGGGACATCGAGAATAGTCTTTACGGATTGGTAGGAGGGCAGAGGTCTCATTAAGAAATAGCAAGCTAATTTTGCTTGGGCCTCTCAATAAACCTGGAGGCACTTTTCAAGGCTAAGATTACACGAGCTATATGTACAAGTAATTTAGCATTCTTCTAGTCAAAGAACAGACTTTAACCAAATATCAAAATAGCTAAAATTAGAAAGGAAAAAAAAGGTGAATACACCTATCACTTGGGACATTAACAGTCTCCAGTGATGAACTTTGACCACTGTCCATTGCTCCATTATCATTCTAATAAAGGATAAAAGCATGCAAATATAGATATTTCTGCGCATATTAGTGGCCAGACTTTGAAAGCACTGACAGCACGAATTCAGGATGATATCCTTTCCTAACTGGAGGCAATCATGCAATCCCCTGGTACTTCGTATTGATAGTATATTGTCAATAGCTACTTTGTGGTACAAAACAGGTAACAGCTGTGATACCTGTTTTTATGTAGTTGTCTATTCATATCGAAACTAAATGTGACTGTATTGTTTGAATGTACTGTAAATGCACTCTTTTTAATAGGCTTGAATTTAGACAAAATTTGCTCGAAACCATATTCAAATAGAGACTAAGCTACTTTCTAGCCAAATAATTCGAGCCATGCTTTCGTTTTGTGTCTATGAGGACCATAGTCATGCAACTCAGCTATACTGTTTTTACATATGCCATTTTAGATATCAACTGTTTGTGATTATTCACAAGATCATCATCAAGATTTATAGGTTAGCTGACAGTATAATGTTCATGTCTGTTTAAAGGGAAATGGCTAAAAACACCCACTGAATATAGCACACAGGGATGTATCTTTGTTACAAGTGCATTAAAGGTGGGGAAAAAAGCATTTTAATTTTAACAATTTAGAAATTCTTAGTCAATGAACTACTTCAAGCAAACCTTATTACACCAAGTACGACAGTGCTGCCCAGAGAAATGCCACAGCACATCCAACGGAATAAAGGAATTATTTTCCATTTATTCATCCCATGCCTAAACAATTACTGCTAGACCCATGACTAAAACTAGTAATCCCCAATTCTTTTGATCCCAAATTCAGCCACAAAGCAATATTCATTCATCACCAAGACTAACAACCATGACCAACTTAATCAGTATCAAATTAATTAAATAAAGGAAAAGGCACAAAGATCTGAACGATCATGCAAATCTATTTCAGCAAGAGCTTAAATGTTAAGCACAGAACAGGTTATTCCAGCTCCTGATAACCTAACGTGAATCCTTAATCTACATGTTCTCAAGCAGACGCAGTAGGTACAATGTTGATTGTTGAGTGATAACATAACCAAGCCCGTAGTAACCCGATTCCGAACTCAGAGTTATCACAAGCATTACCAATTAAACGCAGCTATCATGAGCAAATTATGGGTAATGGTACCGTAAATTTCATGACAATCTATGAAAAGCAAAGCTTTTACCTTGACAGGAATGTTGATATGGAGCACCTTGACAGCACCAACCACCTCGGTGACGATCTCCAGCGGCACAGACCCGGCAGCCAGGTCCCCGATCAGCTCGACCACGCCATCCAGCACTTTCCCAGCGTCCACCCACACATCGGCATCAGCATACACCTCGTCCCTGGCCGCGAGTTCCCCGGACCCGGGCCACGCGCGAGCGGACCCGAGCAGGTGGCCGCGGTAGGAGACGGCAGCGGAGACCGCGCGGTAGCGGATCGGGAGGAGGAGGCCGGGGTTCCGGACGCGGAGGCGGAGCGCGAGGCCGACGTCGAGCGCGGGGAGCGGCGGCGGGTCGATGCGGAACCGGGAGACGCGAATGTCTGCAACGCGGGCGGCGGGGGGCCACGGGTAGAGGAGGAATGCGAGGCCCCCGAGCAGCGCGAGGACGAGGAGGGCCGGGAGGGTCCGGGTCGAGAAGCGGCGGAGGCAGGAGGGCGCGCGCCGCGGGCGCAGGCGCCGGAGGCGGAGGATCACCGGGGTGCAGGGGGCCGGCACGAAGACGAGCGTCGGGGGAGGCTGAGGGGGAAGAGCGGGCGCGGGGGCGTAGGCGGCGGCGGGGTAGGCGTAGTAGGGCTGCTGCGGGGGAAGCGGCGGCGCGAGGAGGGGTTGACCGAGGCGCGGCTTCTCGTCGGCGCCGGTATCCGCCGCTGACGCCCTCGCCGAGC